>JAAEAF010013505.1:0-192871 GCA_011037195.1 Triatoma infestans | reverse complement strand
ATTTCTCCCCTTAATAACTTATGCTGCCCCCATTTGGCAATTGGCATTGAATCATAAGAAGAATAGGCAGAAACTTGAAAGAGTGCAGAGACTGTTCCTGGTGCGATTGATCAAGGGTTATCGCACTATTTCGTTTAATGCCGCTTGGCAGCAACTCTGGGACAATTCGACCACGGGTACTCTCACTAGAGAATTTCTTCCTTCTGTGGAGCGCCGTCTCCAAATGCACCACTTCGTCATTGGCTATGGGTTGACTCAGCTTCTTTCTGGACATGGGGAAATGGCACATTATCGACCATCTCTTGTGGGAATGCGAATGCTTGCAGCCGGCGAGACAGTTACTCATGCAGCAGGTGGTAAGTCAGGGCGAGTGTTGGCCTCCCCAGAAATCTACATTGCTTCAGTCAAGATTCTTTGCACACTTCAATAATTATGTGAAAAGAGTAATAACATTCATATACAATAGTAATATTACTTCCTGAATAATTGAAGTAATAATAATGTAGGCTGTGGGAGAAATTGTGTTGGAGACAGTCAGGTTAGTTTTCCAAAGTGTGTGTAAGTTGTAAGTGGTTTTCCTGTTGTTAACATTAAAAGTTGATTACTATTATATGGTCGTTTATAATTAATTACTTTAAAAGAAAGATAGGTCTTGTGTTGTATATTTTGTATAATTACATTAAAGTGAAACAATCACTTGTACAAGAGAATAAATAAAATAACTTTATTCTCAGACAAGACTTGTTGGTTATGTCCCAATATTACTACATAAAACGGCCGGCGAATTGCATAACCCAAAAGGCGCTCGTAAGAATTCATAATGACCATTTGGTATGATGAATGCCGTATACTTGCAACTGTCTTCGTGAATTGGCACTGGAAAAACCCATCCTTTAGATCAAGAGTTGTGAACATCCGGCTTCCTTGAAGTGAGTCAATCTGGTCCTCTATCAAGGGGAGTGGATATCTCTCCTTGATAATCTTCCTATTTAGAGCTCTATAATAGGACGTATTTAGAGCTCTACACAGATATGTGACTCTCCATTCTTCTTTTGCACGATGACAATGGGGCTTGCATAATCTAATACGCTTGGTCTTATGATAGAATCGTCCAACCACTTCTTGATTTGATTATCCACATCTTCCTGATGTTTGGGGGAAAGTCGTCTGGAAGCCTGATATACTGGAATCTCATCTGTTAAGATCAATTTCATTTGTACCTCAACTTCTTTTGATTCTGCCGGTTGGCAAACTTTAATAATTTCTTGAACCTCCTTTGGTATTACAATCTCTTCAGCTTCATTTTTAGAATCAAAAATATTAAGATTGAATATATCTGGGACATCGGGAACTTGTGCTTCAGTTTTATTAATTTCAATTATATTATTTCCTTTGAGGGTTATACTAATCTGTTTAAAGAAATTACGGCATAAAATCATCTTATATCTCATGGTTAGCTTTGGGACAACATGGATTTGGATTTCATATAAAATGCCGTATGTAAGAAAGGCGCCTAGCGTAGTAATTAAATTGGATCCCAAACCTTGAAGATCAATTTGCCTGGATGTCAACATAGGTGATCCCAACTTCTCATATTCTTCTAAGTCTAACAATGTCAGATCGCTACCTGAATCTAATAGCGCTTTCACCTGTAAATCGTTTATTTTAACATCCAGAACTGGCTTACTATCACCGGATACAACTTCATAATTACTCTTCACATAACAAGTTGCTGCACATTTAGAAGAAACATGTCCATATCTATTGCATCTGAAACATTTAGGCCCTTAGCCTTATCCGGACACTCTCCGATAACATGCTGTTTCGAGCCACACTTAAAGCAGCGGCGCAATTTTTCAGCACTCTTGCTGGCGGTGTGAGCAGATGTTGATTTAGGCTCCTTCTTCCTAATTTCCCCTTTTTGACCCTTACTAACTTGACGTCTAGCAAAACTACTATTCTTCATTTCTTCGTACAAGTCCAATTTTGTTCTTTATAAGATGCAGCCCCGTAAAGAATAGTTTTGTTTGCCTCATTATCGTCTATTCCATCAATTATATACTGCATAACTGATTTTTTATCTATTTTACATCTTGAGGCTATATCTAGCATTTTGTGGAAATATTCCTTATAGCTTTCATTGTGAAATTTCTTTCTTGAACCTAACTCTCTATGTATAACTTTACTGCTTACCTCTGAGGTAAATTCTTTTTTAAGTGCCTTGGCTATTGATTTCCACGTTTTCAGGTTTTTCTCGTGCTTAATGTATGAAGCAGCCGATCCTTTCAACAAGCGTCGTGCATAAATAATTTTTTGAACCTCAGACCAATGGCATAACTCACTTAATTCGTCGAATTCTCGTAACCAGTTAACAATACTTCCCGTTTTATTATCGCCACTAAAACTGCTTATAGATTCTTCAACATCTTTAAATGATAAAGGTTGAGCAATTACTTGGTGAAATAAAGTAGCCTTTTTTTCTTGATTATCAGAATCGCTACCAGAATATACACTATCACTTTTCATTTCTTGTTTCCCATCTTCTTCGCTGTTTATAGAATTATCTGACTCAGCCTCATCATCTTCTATATTTACATTCATTATCAAATAGAAAGGTAGGATTAATAACAAATAACATTCTAAGGGGAGTGGCAGACAGGGCTATGTAGACAAGGTTAACTTGCATTCATTATCAAATAGAAAGGTATGATTAATAACAAATAACATTGTTAAAGGAAGTGACAGACAGGGCTATGTAGATAACGTTAACTTACTAACATTATCAAAAAGAAATGTAAGATTAAAGAAAAAAAACTTTGTTATGGGGATTGCCAGACGGGGTTATATAGACAAGGTTACCTTACGTACATTATCAAATAGAAATGACGGTATAATAACAAATATCATTGTTAAGAAGAGTGGCAGACAGGGCTATGTAGACTAGGTTAACTTGCATACATTATCTAAGAGAAATGTAGGATTAAAATTAAAGTAACTATGTTAAGGGGAGTGACATACAGGGCTAATGTAGACCAGGTGATCTTACATACATTATGATATAGAAATGTTGGATTAAAAAAAAAAACTTGTTAACGGTAGTGACAGACAGGGCTATGTAGAAAACGTTAAATTACAAACATTATCAAATAGAAATGTAGAATTAAAAAAAATAACTTTGTTAAGAGGAGTGACAGACGGGACTATGTAACAAGGTTAACTAGCATACATTATCAAGTAGAAATGTAGGAAACAAAAAAAAAATTTGTTAAGGGTAGTGACAGACAGGGCTGTGTAGACGCGGTTAGCTTGCGTACATTATGAAATAGAAATTTAGGATTAGTAACAAATAACATTGATAAGGGGAGTGACAGACGGGACTATGCAACAAGGTTAACTAGCATACATTATCAAGTAGAAATGTAGGGGAAAAAAAAATTTGTTAAGGGTAGTGACAGACTGGGCTATGTAGACGCGGTTAGCTTGCGACCATTATGAAATAGAAATTGGTAACATATAACATTGATAAGGGGAGTGACAGACAGGGCTATGTAGATAACGTTAACTTACAAACATTATCAAATAGAAATGTAGGATTAAAAAAAATAACTTTGTTAAGGGGAGTGACAGACGGGGCTATGTAACAAGGTTAACTTACAAACGTTATCAAATAGAAATGTAGAATAAAAAAAAAACATGTTAAGGGTAGTGACACACATGGCTATGTAGACGAGGTTAACTTGCATACATTATCAAACAGAAATGTAGGAGTAAAAAAAATAACTTTGTTAGGGGAGTGACAGACGGGACTATGTAACAAGGTTAACTTACAAACGTTATCAAATAGAAATGTAGGATTAAAAAAAAAACATGTTAAGGGTAGTGACAGACAGGGCTATGTAGACGCGGTTAGCTTGCGTACATTATGAAATAGAAATTTAGGATTAGTAACAAATAACATTGATAAGTGGAGTGACAGACAGGGCTATGTAGATAACGTTAACTTACATACATTATCAAATAGAAATGTAGAATTAAAAAAAATAACTTTGTTAAGGGGAGTGACAGACGGGGACTATGTAACAAGGTTAACTAGCATACGTTATCAAGTAGAAATGTTGGATTAAAAAAAATTAACTTGATAAAAGGAGTGGCAGACATGGCTATGTAGGCAAGGTTTAATTGCATACATTATCAAAAAGAAATGATGGATTACACAAAGTAGACTTGTTAATAGGAGTGACATATAGGGCTATGTAGACAAGGTTAACTTACGAACATTACCAAACCGAAATGTAAGATTACAAAAAAAAAAGTCTGTTAAGGGGAGTGACAGACGAGGCTATGTAACAAGGTTAACTAGCATACATTATCAAGTAGAAATGTTGGAAAAAAAAAATTATGTTAAGGCGAGTGACACACACGGCTATGTAGACCAGGTTATGTTGCAGATCTTATCAAATAGAAGTGTAGGATGGAAAAAAAATTATCTATGTTAAGGGGGTGACATACAAGTCTATGTAGGCAAGGTAACCTTACAAACATTATCAAATAGAAATCTAGGAAAAAAAAAAATAACTTTAGCAAGGGGAGTGTCAGACAGGACCATGTACACAATGTTAACTTGCATAAATTATCAAATATAAATGTAGCATAAAAAAAATTACTTTGTTAAGTGGAGTGACAGACAGGGCTATGTAGACAAGTTTAACTTGCATACATTTTTACAAACATTATCATATCGAAAAGTAGGATTAAAAAACATAACATTGTTAAGGGGAGTGACAGACAGGGCTATGTAGATAACGTTAACTTGCATACATTATCAAAAAGAAATGTAGGATAAAAAAAAAAACTTTCTTAAAGGTAGTGATTGAGAGGGCTATATAGACAAGGTTAACTTACATACATTATATATAGAAATTTAGGATTAAGAAAAAAACTTGTTAAGGGCAGCAACAGACAGGGCTATGTAGATAAGGTTATCTTGCACACATTATCAAATAGAAATGTAGAATTAAAAAAAAATAACGTTGTTAAGGGCAGCACCAGACAGGGCTCTGTAGATAAGGTTATCTTGCATACATTATCAACTCGAAATGTAGAATTAAAAAAAAATAACCTTGTTAAGGGGACTGACAGACGGGGCTATGTAGATAAGGTTAACATACGATCATTATCATATTGAAACGTAGGAAAAAAAACTAATTGTGTTTAGGGGATTGATAGACAGGGCTATATAGACAAAGTTACCATACATACATTATCTAATATAAATGTAGGATTAATAACAACTAACATTGTTAAGTGGAGTGACAGACAAGACTATGTAGACAAGGTTACCTTACATTCATTATCAAATAGAAATGTAGGATAATTAACAAATAACATTGTTAAGAGGTGTGATAGACAGGGTTATATATACAAGGTTAACTTCCATACATTATCAAAGAGAAATGTAGGATTAAAATTAAAGTAACTATGTTAAGGGAAGTGACATACAGGGCTATGTAGACCAGGTGATCTTACATACATTATGATATAGAAATGTAGGATTAAAAAAAAAAACTCTTTAAGGGTAATGAAGCACAGGGCAATGTAGGGAAGGTTAACTTTCATACATAATCTAATGGAAACGTTGGAATAAAAAAAAATTAAAATAAAAATATAAGGGGAGGGACAGACACAGCTATGTAACAAGGTTAACTTACAAACGTTATCAAATAGAAATGTAGGATTAAAAGAAAAAGGTTTTGTTAGGAGGAGTCACAGGCAGGGCTGTACACAAGGTACATAGCCCTTTGTTAACAAGGTTATCTTGCATAATTTTCAAATAGAAATGTAGGATTAAATACAAATAACTTTGTTAAGGGGAGTGACAGACACAGCTATATAACAAGGTTAACTTACAAACGTTATCAAATAGAAATGTAGGATTAAAAGAAAAAGGTTTTGTTAGGAGGAGTCACAGGCAGGGCTGTACACAAGGTACATAGCCCTTTGTTAATAAGGTTATGTTGCATACATTTTCAAATAGAAATGTAGGATTAAATACAAATAACTTTGTTAAGGAGTGTGACAGACACAGCTATGTAGACAAGTTTAACCTACAAACATTATAAATAGAAATGTAGGATTAAGAAAAAAACTTGTTAAGGGCAGCAACAGACAGGGCTTTGTAGATAAGGTTATCTTGCATAGCTTTGTTAAGGGGAGTGACAGACAGGGTTATGTAGACAAGGTTAACTTGGATAATTTATCAAATAGAAATGCAGGATTAAAAAAAATATAGCTTCGTTAAGGGGTGTGACATACCGGGCTATGTAGACAAGGTGATCTTACAAACATTATGATATAGAAATGTAGGATTAAAAAATAAAACTATGTTAAGGTGAGTGAACCACAGGGCTATGTAGACAATGTTAACTTGCACATATTCTTAAATAGCCATGTATAATTAAAAACAAATAACTTTGTTAAGGGGTGTGACAGACAGGGCTATGTAGACAAGGTTAACTTACATGCATTATTAACTAGAAATGTAGGATTACTGGGCTAGACAAGGTTGTCTTGCATACATTATCAAATAGAAATCTAGGATTAAAAAAAAAATTTGTTAAGGTGAGTGACAGACGGGGCTATGTAGAAAAGGTTAACATACGATCATTATCATATTGAAAAGTAGGATAAAAAAATAATTTTGTTAAGGGGAGTGATAGACAGGGCTATATAGACAAAGTTACCATACATACATTATCTAATAGAAATATAGGATTAATAACAAATAACTTTGTTAAGCTGAGTGACAGACAGGGCTATGTAGATAACGTTAACTTACAAACATTATCAAAAAGAAATGTAAGATTAAAAAAAAGTAACTTTGTTAAGGGTAGTGACAGACAGGGCTATGTAGAGAAGGTTGACTTGCATACATTATTTAATGGAAATGTAGCATTAATAACAAATAACATTGTTAAGGGGAGTGACAGATAGGCCAATGTAGATAACTTTAACTTACAAAAAATATACAGTAGAAATGTAGGAATGAAAAAAAAGCTTGTTAATGGGAGTGACAGACAGAGCTATGTAGACAGGTTAACGTTATGAAATAGAAATTTAGGATTAAAAAATAACGTTGTTAAGGGGAGTGACAGCCAGGGCTATTTAGACAAGGTTAACATACGAACATTATCATATCGAAAAGTAGGATTAAAAAAAAATAACTTTGTTAAGGGGAGTGACAGACAAGTCGATGTAGATAACGTTAACTTACAAACATTATCAAATAGAAATGTAGGATTAAAAACAATAAACATTGTTAAGGGGAGTGATTGACAGGGCTGTATATATACAATGTAAACATGCATACATTATAAAATCGAAATCTAGAATTAAAACAAAATAACCTTGTTAAGGTGAGTGGCAGACAGGGCTATGTAGACAAGGTTAACTTGCATACATTTTGAAATTGAAATGTAGAATTAAAAAAAAAACTTTACGAACATTAAAAAATAGAATTGTAGGATTGAAAGAAAATAACTTTGTTTAGGGGGTGTGAGGGACAGGGCTATGTAGACAAGGTTACCTTACATTCATTATCAAATAGAAATGTAGGATTAATAACAAATAACATTCTAAGGGGAGTGGGAGACAGGGCTATGTAGACAAGGTTAACTTGCATTCATTATCAAATAGAAAGGTATGATTAATAACAAATAACATTGTTAAAGGAAGTGACAGAGAGGGCTATGTAGATAACGTGAACTTACAAACAATATACAATAGAAATGTAGGATTGAAAAAACGTTGTTAACGGTAGTGACAGCCAGGAGTATATAGACAAGGTTACCTTACCTTCATTATCAAATAGAAAGGTAGGATTAATAACATATATCATTGTTAAGAAGAGTGGCAGACAAACACTTACAAACATTTACATATTAATTATTTATTACTTATTTACATATTACTTATTTACATATTACTTATTTACATATTATTTATTATTATTTACATTCTATAACTACAAACATTATTAAATAGAAATGTAGGATTTAAAAAAAAAACTTTGTTATAGGTAGTGATAGACAGGGTTACGTAGACACGTTTAATTGGATACATTATCTGATAGTAATGGGGGATTAAAAACAAATCACTTTGGTTAGGGGAGTGACAGACAGGGCTACGTAGACAAGTTTAACTTGGATACATTATCTGATAGTAATGGATGATTAAAAACAAATCACTTTGGTTAGGGGAGTGACAGACAGGGCTATGTAAATAAGTTTAGGTTACATACATTATCAAATAGTAATGTACGATTATAAACAAATAACTTTGTTAAGGGGAGTGACAGACAGGGTTATGTTGACAAGGTTAACTTGCATACATTATCAAAGAGAAATGTAGGATTAAAAAAAAAATAGCTTCGTTAAGGGGAGTGACATACCGGGCTATGTAGACAAGGTGATCTTACAAACATTATGATATAGAAATGTAGGATTAAAAAAAAAAACTATGTTAAGCTGAGTACCCCACAGGGCTATGTAGACAATGTTAACTTGCACATATTCTGAAATAGCCATGTATAATTTAAAACGAATAACTTTGTTAAGGGGAGTGATAGAATGGGCTATGTAGACAAGGTTAACTTACAAGCATTACCTAATAGTAATGGAGGATTACAAGGAAATACATTGTTAAGGGGATTGACACACATGGCTATGTAGACGAGGTTAACTTGCATACATTATCAAACAGAAATGTAGGAGTAAAAAAAATAACTTTGTTAGGGGAGTGACAGATAGGGCTATGTAGTTAAGGTTAACTTGCATACATAATCAAATAGAAATGTAGGATTAATAACAAATAACTTTGTTAAGGGGAGTGACAGACAGGGCTATGTAGATAACGTTAGCTTACAAACATTATCAAAAAGAAATGTAAGATTAAAGAAATGTTGTAGGGAGTGATAGACAGGGTATGTAAACAAGCTTATTAAATAAAAATGTAGGAATGAAGGAAAATAACTTTGTTATGGGGATTGCCAGACGGGGTTATATAGACAAGGTTACCTTACGTAATTATCAAATAGAAATGACGGTATAATAACAAATATCATTGTTAAGGAGAGTGGCAGACAGGGCTATGTAGACAAGGTTAACTTGCGAACATTAAAAAAATAGAAATGTAGAATTAAAAAAAAGTAACTCTGTTAAGGGGTGTGACGGACAGGGCTATGTAGACAAGGTTAACATGCATACATTGTCCAATAGAAATGTAGGATTAAAAGAAAATAACTTTGTTAAGGGGTGTGACAGACAGGGCTATGTACACAAGGTTGACTTGTATACATTATTTAATGGAAATGTAGGATTAATAACAGATAACATTGTTAAGGGGAGTGACAGACAGGGCTATGTAGAGAAGGTTGACTTGCATACATTATTTAATGGAAAAGTAGGATTAATAACAGATAACATTGTTAAGGGGAGTGGCAGACAGGGCTATGTAGACAAGGTTAACTTACATACATTATCATGCCATGGTTTATTTTTACAAAAATTATTGCCTTGAACGTTGATTATATTTATGTTCATTTCATTATTATTCATAGATAATTTCATTATGCTAACAAAACTTTCGTGCAGCTTATTTATTTCAAGTTCACAGTAATCGCAACTACAAAATCTCTCAAAATGAATTTAAACATTGAACATTTGTTATTGTCCGATGTGAACATTTGGGATAATATCATGTTAATAATTGATTTTTATCTACTGATTTACAATTTGGTTCTCCAATAGTGAGCAACAGAACTGATGGTTACAATTATCAGATATATTATAAATTTCCAGATCTGATATTATCTTAATGGCATTCTGATCTACAATAACCAAATCTATTATGCTTTGTCCAATACTTGACAGAAATGTATAATGAGCAGGGCATTGTGAGGCAGTTCACCCATTTAAAATTACAAGACCATTAGTATTAACAACTTCAATGAACTGCTTTTCCCTGGAATTAGTTACCGAATCAAAAGAATGCCTTTGCTCAAAATTCTAGAACCATGAAAAACCGTCTCATCAATATTATTAGATTATTCGGCAACTCTGGAATTCATATCCCTTTCACAAATAAAACTAATATTGAATACATCTCCTTAATTCTGCTATTACAATATTTAAATTCTCAATTTTTAAACTAAATTCCTGATCAGGTTTTAAATAGACAAGACCTACAATGTAACTTTCTAAATTATTTTTAATTCTTAAAAATATCCAATCATTGTTTCTATCAAGTAATTGGAATAAACCAATATTTTTAATAGCACAAATAATTCCACCTTTCGCTCGGCCGAAATGTTTTTCTTTAACCACAACAGAAGATACAATTTGAAAATCTTGTAAAAAATAAGGCAATTGTTACATATTTCTGGGGTTTTAAGGTGTAAAGGCAAACTTCATCCCAGTCGTCCTCCCCGGATTAGGGTGGATGATCACAGAATAGTCCACGTGACCCAGTTTGAGTACCTAGGCTTGCTACCGGATTGGAAGCTTTCTTTTAAGCCCTATATTCAGTGGGTTGCCTCCAGATGTCTCAACTTGTATCAGGGAATAAAAAGAGTAGCCCATGGTGAGTGGGGAGCTGAAGACTGGCGTGGCATTAACCATTTACAGGGGCGTAACAGAGAATGTCGCTGTGTACGCGCTGCCTGTTGGGCTGACAAGCTTGACATGCAGACGTACAGCGGCACTCTATTACGAATGCAAAGAGCCATTTTGTGCTTCGTAACAACGGCCTATGAGACATCATCCACGATCTCCTTACCGTTGGTCGCTGGTGTTCTGCCGCTTGATCTCCTAGTAGAGATGAGAGCTCCTACCTATAAGTATAAAAAAGGGGTTATGATTGTCCTTGATGGTGAGGAACTGTCCAGTCAGACGCCCCCTGCTCTTGCAAAGAAAAAGATCCGAGAGTACGAGATTGGGAAGTGGCAAAGACGCTGGGATGAGGCAGAGACAGGGAGAATCGCACATGAGTTCTTCCCGAATTTGCATCCAGACTGTCGATTCAATGGCTGAAGCTATCCCAAACCGTAACGCAATATTTCACAGGCCACGGAGAGTTCAATTCTTAGCTCTATGAGCTGGGTTTGAAAGATTCCCCGAATTGCAAATACGGTGAACGAGACACAGTGCATCACGTTCTTTTCCGATGTCCTCTCCTCGACGAGGCAAGAATCCACATGGAATTCAAGCTGAAAAGGAGGGGAGAGAACTGGCCGGAAGAATGCAAAGAGTTAATGAAAAGTGCTATCAATTTTAAAGACTTTGCTGAGTTTGCTCGTGAAGTAGCAGTAATGCGCCGGACTAGACGGATATGTAGAGGTCCGCCTCCACGTGGCAGGGATGGAAACTTGCTTAGCATGTAGACAAGGCTAAGTGACCATAGGCACCGGTTTTGGCGCTATGCGATAGGTACCGTGGCCTGGAGTGTGCTCTAATTTTGAAACTTTTTCCCAGAAGGGACAAGAGGACAAGATGCACGGGGAATGGTGAGCGAAGAAGGAGTCTCCGGAGCTAAAGGGAGCGAGGCGGTGGTGTCTTCCGACGGCCAGTCGGCAGAGGGAGGCGTGTCCCCTAGAGGAGGGGCGAGGGATGTTGGCTTGGATTACGAGAGCGCGGGCGCTCATTGTCACGGGTGGAGGTGAAACCGCACTCGTTTCGGGTACGGAAGGGGGCGGTAAGGCCCGTAAAGAACCCAACCGAGGGTGGTGTGAAAGGAGGCCGAAGGTGGGTGGGAGTCTACCGAGAAGAAGAAGATGGGGAAGAACGTAATTCCCGAGGAGAATGTCAAAGTCCCGCGGTTTGTTAAACCGACAGTCAGCCAGACGAACGTGCTTAAGACCGTGATAGCCTATGGGGGGATGATGCGATTAAGCACAAGCACCGGTACGGAGCGAGGGGCTCACCATGGTGCACCAGGGAGACAGTGACGCTAATGTGAGAGGGTGGAGGCGTTGGAACCAAGAGTGGATATCCTGCACTCCACTCTTTGGAGCGGTAAATGAAGGCGCTGAGCGTAGGCACGGGTAATAATTGTCACATGACTCCCGGAGTCAATAAGGGCGCGGGCGAGGTCGCAATAAAAGGGGTTCTCAAGTCGAAGGCGGGCAGTGGGCATGAGAACGGGTGAAGGCAGGCGAGGTGTGGCGTTAAGCGAGAACGAGAGTCAATGGTCTAGCAGAGATGGGTCAGAGGGGCGAGTGTGAGATGGCTCAAACGTCTCGCTGGTCCGGTTGTCAAATGGCGCATAATTAGCGAAAACAGGAGGAAAGAAGCGAGGTCAGGGGCGGCCACCTTGAGTAAGGCGTGGGCAGCTTCCAAGGGGCCGTTGAGAATCCGTTCCAGATATTGAACAGACGGAAGGGGGGATTGTACAGGCGCGTTCAGAAGGCGCTGGAGAAGGGTTTCCGCAAAGTGCCGGCGGTTATCATTAGCCGTACACAAGGCGTCCCAGGCATGCCGGAATTGACCCTCCTTCAGAGGTATGTTCGCGATAATGGCGCGAGGAGGACCGTCTAGCACCCTAAACAAATAGTGGAGGCGATCGACGTCAGACAGCGATGTCTGGTCAATCACGACCAGCTGGAAGAGGGCACGAAATTCCCCCCAGTGGCAGATATCGACGGAGAAGGTGGCGATGGAGATGGTCAGGAGACGGATAGCGGAGGAGGTAGGGGTGCAGAGGCAGAGAAGGAGGCGGGGGAACAGAACTTCAGAAAGGGCGAGTTGTACTTCATAGGAGAGGGCGCGGAGTTCACGGCGCATGGCCAAGAGGAGCTCTTCCGATATATCGACCGGAAATTAGGCGGCCTGAAAATAGGGTTCCATTTGGTGAAGGTGAGAATTCCTCTTCCGCCAGACGTTGCATGCCAAGGGCGCATTGGGGGGGAGAGCTGGTTGCTCTTCCGTTTGGCGAGTAAATCGTTCAAGAGTTGCTGCAGCACTTGCACGGCTTCTTTGAGCAAACATAACGGAGGACAGCTGAGTGCCGGCGGGAGAGGGGGTCTAGCGGGGCATGGCGAGAGCTGGGAAGGGTACGGGGACAAGGCGAACACCGGATACGTATTCCGGCCCGGAGGACTACAATGTCTGCGGGAAGGCTCCTAGGCGAGGTGGCGAGCGATGAGAGAAGAGTACAAATAAGCAATAATGTAAAAAAAGTAAAGAAAACAATTCAAACAGAAAGAGGCGAGACTTACCCTTCTGATGACGGCGAATGATGACTCAAAGAGGTGATGAAGAGGCGACAGGCGGATTGGGAAAGGAAGATGTGACGTGTGTGTGTGCGTGTGTATGTGTGATTTCGGATGCAAGGGCGTAGCGAAGAAAGGAATTCAGGCGAGGATAAAGGAAGTAGAGTGCTCGGTGAAGCGGATGACGCTATTGTTGAAGTTGCAGATAATGGTGGAGCAACCCAGGCGCGGAAAGATGAATTTGATTACTCACTGGTAATTGATATTAATTATAAAGGCGAATAGGCGGGTTACAATCAGACGACCCACAGATGCTAACGTATAGAACAACAGAAGAAGAATGGTAGAGAAGACGAGCGTTGGCCAAGGCGATCGGGTGTAGGGGGGAAGTGTTATGAGTTAGGGTGATGCAATGATGATGTAAGGCCGGAAAGCTGGCCCTCAAATACTATAGCAAAAAAAAGGAAAAAAGGGCGGAGGTAGATTAGTAGTTCTAAGAAGCACGGGCGGGCGCGGGGGTGCGTGGGGTAGTGCTGGGCGTACTAACTCTCACACCGACCTAACAATCTGCGTATTCTATTTTTTAAAATTTTTAGTTATTGATTCAGAAATTTCTTTTATTTCCGATGTTAAGGCGCATATTGAAGAAGAAATTTCTTTATAATTTGAAACAGCTGTATTTATATCGGTTCTTATAGAACTTAGATCATTTGCGAATTTCTTATCAATGGACCTTAAGAGAATAGTATTGAGAACATTCCCACCGTCCTTTCCACCTTGCTCCAACTCTTCACTAGCCATTCCCCAACTACTCATTTCTCTTGTAAATGTACTCGTTTTTCTGCTTTAATTACGTGTTAATTATACAAAATTAAAAACTGAGAACAACACTAATCACTGAAATAGGCACAAGGAACAATTTCACAAAATTTCAATTCAATCCGTTAATTTTTAACTGAAAATCCCGTAACTGTACGGGATCTATTCCCATACTCCATCTATATCAAAGTACAAAAAATTAAATACCATTTGTGCAGAACATATTCACCAGGAGTCATCACAATGTGGATGTCTGAAAAACGCCTACACATATGACAACCGAGATTACGGATTTAAAACCAGTCTGCACTTGAACGAGAAGACAGTAAAAACAAAAGTAAGGTGCGATATTATAAATGCACCGAATATATCATATTGCGCGTGTTTCCATAGCAAAAGGGAATGGTCCCGTTTGTTTTCGTTGCAAAAAGCAAGGCCACTGGCGTTTAGAATGTTCCCTGGCAGGATCAAAGCTAGCACAGTGCAGTGAACCGGCTCGAACAGTAGAATGATATTCAAAGCTGGCAGAAGTCAACGAAATACGTCCTGTTATATCGTTTATAGATACGTGTAACCGATAGGAGTTGGCAGTGCTGGAAAAATGAAGTCGGGCGGTCTAGCGAGGGGAAAGATACACACATCTCTGAGACAGCTTAGCGTGTGCTGTCACGCGTACACATGCACGCTAATTACTTAATTGCATTACTTCTCCTCTATCATTTCTTATGAATTTAACTTATTGCCTACTTTATATCTATTTCTACTTTTAACCTATACCTGCTTTGTATCTAGTATATTTCTTTTATGGTTGTATTGTTCATGATTTCAGCAAATTATATATTTGGCCATAAGGTTACAGTTGACTTTTCTCTTACCTGTTGTTTCCCGGATTTTCAGTGCATGTTCCTCTTTAATTTCTGTGAGTATTACTCATCATGTTGATAGAAGAATTATTCAAGTGCCTTTTATCGACAATCAGGCGCCCGAAATTTATAATACAACTTCAGGCTATCCGATTCATATATTTTATATATTTAAGGAACAGGAATGAATAGATATCTATCAGTTCCAGTTATTATAACTGAAAAGAGATTTTTTGGGTTACATACGGGAAGCAGCGCTGCATTTGAAAGCTAGTACAGCTTTACAATTGCGCCTGAAAGTGGAACCTTCCAAGGTACACATTTGGGGTTTTGGGATTGACTCGAAGTCAAAAGCCTTAGGAAGGTGAAAGCTATGTTATATAAGGTGATATTAGAATGGATGGAGTGCTGGTACAAGCAGTTAACATTATGATTGTTCCAGCTGCATGCCAACCTTATGATTTGCTTATTGGTCGCACAAGGTAGAGTCGCCGAATGTAGCCTATAAAAAGGGTAGAGGTGAAATCGAGTATGTATCTGATTATCCTTTCCAGGATATTCAAATGGATTCTTCTAAGCGAAGCTGCAGAAGAAGTGGAGATTCCATCCAACACTGCGACACGAGCGCACATGGATGACATGAAGCTGAAAGTGCCAGTAACAAACTTCGGGTCTTTTTGGGATAGGGACCTCACAGATATCTAGCATTGTTTTGGCTATTTTGCCACCTTTGGCCTTTACTGTAATGTTTTTATCGATGTTTATGTTTACTTTGACCCAACTTAGTAAATCTTGGTACTTGACAATATTTCAGCTTAGTTTTCTGATGCTGAAGGGAAACATCATGAATATATTTGATTTAGCTGCTGAAGTAGATACGAAGGAAAAAGCGGTTTTGTTTTTTTCGATCAAGGGAGTATTGCACATGAAAGAATGTGTTCTAATGGCCATCAAACGAAACTTTATCTAGGCGAAAAGGATAGATGGAGGTGCAACGTGACAGGATGCCAAAAAACCTTTGGATTGAGAAAAGGTAGATATTTGGAAAACAGTAATTTGCCATTTGATAAATTTGCTATTGTGCTATACTGCTGGACAAAAGAAAATACGTCTACTAAATTTTGTCAAGAGGAACTAGGATTGGCAACCGGATACTATTACAGAGTGGAAAAATATGTTTCGAGAAGTTTGCGCAGATCATTTGTTAAAGAATTTCAGAAAGATCGGAGGGCCAGGGTAAACAGTTGAGATAGACGAATCGAGTTTTTCTCGACGCAAAAATCACATTGGTAGAATTTATGCTAATCAATGGGTCTTCGGAGGTATTTGTCGGAAGGTAACCAATGCATCATATATTGCGTGCCAGACCGTACATCGGAAACACTACTGAAAACAATATCAGAATGTATTCAGCCCGGTACAACCATTATATCTGACATGTGGCCATCCTACACCGGCATTATTAACATGCCAGGAATGAATTACCAGCATTATACTGTGAATCATTCAAAAAATTTTGTAGATCCCACAACAGGTAGTCATACACAGCGAATTGAGTCGTTATGGGCACAAGCAAAGGCAAGAAACAAAAAAGGACTGGTACAAGAAGTTTAATAGACTCATATTTGTGTGAATTTTTGTGGCGCCACAGAAATAGCGGTGATGAATTTTTTAATCAATTAATAAATGACATTGTAAATTTTTGGCCACCAGAATAAATATGTTCAAATACTAAAACATCTTTTACTAAACAGTTTCCCCAAACCTTTCTTTTACAGATAATAGACTAGAGAAATGATTAAAATCAATGCTAGATATCAGGGGTCCTTATTCCCAAAAAGAACCCAACTCGATAATGATAAGGAAAGTCTAGAGGTAGGAAAGATTCTTGCTTGAGGCGTAGAATTAAAAGCATCAACGACATCTCCTGAAGGCGTGAACGGTATTGAAAGTTTCCCCCCACAGAATCTCATGTATCAATAGTGCAAAATATGAATTTGAAGAGAAGTTAGAGCTATCAACATTTTTGAACAAATATCGAAAATGTTTCGCACTCGATTTGAAGGATTTAGGACTAGGAAAATTGCTCTGAAATAGACATCACAACGAATTATCAACAACCAAGAAATATTCATGAAGTTTGCCAATTCATGGGACTCGTTGGTGTTTTTTAGGAGTTTTGTCCAGAATCTTGCTAGTGTAGCCGAGCCCATAACGCGCTTACCAGAAAGCGCCAATCATATATTTGGGAGAAGAAGCAGGAAAAGGTATTCCACGGGCTGAAAGAAACACTTGAAGGGAACCCGTTTTAGAATCTTCGATCCAAAACGCTACACCCAGACGCATCAGCATTCGGGTTAACTGGGACGCTTCAACGAGGGTAAGTTAGAAGAATGAGATTGGTCTAATACAAAAGTAAAGTAAATTAATGCCTTTTTTTTCAGGCGGGCTTAACGTCCAACTACCAGGTGTCGTGAACGGGAGCGGAAGCACTTATTTACTAATAACATTCTTCAAGCAAATATAAAATTTAGCAATTACTTACACGCGGGACTCGAACTGGGGTCCTCCTACCTACTGAAGTCCATGCTCATAACCACTACACCAAAACCCGCCCGATTGGTCTACTATGTCACTAAGAAGACCACAGAGCGCCCTCTCTTGATTGATTCACGTGGTCGTTGTGACTAACTGTCAAGCTACAAGAATAGGAATCTAACAAGGAATTCTAATCTTTAAATGCTGCGACTTAGATCATCGATTTCGACGACTACCTTAGCCACGCCTACATATCTTCACCTCTCCCCTTATTCCCTCCTCCACTTTTCAAGCCACATCCACCGACCAATTATAGATCTCGACGATCCCCTTACCAAGCCCATTTACCCTCCCCTTTAACTCCAATCCGATGACTACACCCACTTTATTATCCCCATCGCTCATCCTAACATCCAATCTGACGCCTCCATTTTCTCTCCACCCCCATCCGAACTCCCTACCTTAGCAACCAAATCAAGGACTCCATTTCTCTGGGAAAATTCATTTAAGGGTGCTTTTGTTGGAGAGGTGAGGTTATGTTTTCCTCTAAAGTGCTATTTCAGTTAATTATATAATTCTATCTTCTAAATAATATTAATTATAATTAAATATGTTGTCGAAATTCCGAGTTTGAAGAAAATCAGTTGACAGGAAGTGCGTTTTTATTTAAGTTATTTCAGTTTTCTAGATTTAATAAAATCATTGACAGATTTCATTTAATTTGTTACACTAGGAATACAATGACCTATCACTTTTGTTTGGAACTTTTTTCCAAGAAAGTTCATTTAAAGAAGTTTTGGGGGGCGGAGGGGGAGTGTATGGTTTCCTCAAGATTAGATTCTCCCATTGATATAAAACTGAAGACATGAAAACACTTAGTGAAGCATTATAAGTTTGAAGGAAATTTGTCTCCTTATATCTGTGTCAATTGCAGTTAGAGAAAGTTGTGAGACACCATGACTTCGGCTATTCAGCCATCCTATGTCGCGCGGCCCAGTATAAAATGGCTCCGCTGGCGACTGGTTTTATTCGTTTTAATTGGACATCCACAGGGTACGTAAGTACAATCTCGGACACGAACAACTCCCCCCCACCCCCCGAGGTAAAGAAGCGACATATTTCTCTTCCTTCTTGGGACTTGGTAAAACTGTGGGGTAATAATATTAAAATAATGTAATATACTTGATAAATAAATTTAAATTAGACATAATAAAGTGGAAGTGGAATTATGTAAACGAATGTGTTTTGGGTAAGAAGCATGAGCGACGCATGCGTTTGTGTAGGCGTTTTTATAAACTTGTTGGGCTAAAACTTTGTGTTGTAATATTAAAGATGTTAGATTAAAACAAAAGCGTTGTTTATATTCAATCTGATTAGAAGTGGAGATATTGTTAGGATGAATTGTAAAGAAATTGAATAGTTAAGACATTGTAGGTAATACTCACATGCTGCGATTACATGTGTCGTGGAACTAAATAAAATCAAAAGGAAGCTTGTCAGGCAATATGGAAATGCTTTCTTTGCTTTAATGCTTGCGTAGCATGCTGTAATGGCCAGAAGGAAATTGTTTACTGCTTCCGCCATTGAAGTTAACTCTGATATGATCTAGTATAAACAAAAATTATGGTAAATATTATGAAGAGATAGTTTATTAATTTTATGGCTTTTTATGTATGTTGTACAAAGAGTAAGAAAAAACTTAACAATAGAACTAGATGGCGCATTTCTAAGATGGTTAGAGAAAAAATTTTTGACTTTGTGCAACAAATAAAAAAAATGACGCTTCAGACAGTCTGCAACTTCATTCGCAACAGGCTTACATCCAGTCCCTCAATATCATAACAAAGTTTTTTGCCACTTTTTTTTTATATTTCAGGTTTCCGTGACCACTTAAAATGCAAACACTTGCGAGCTCTTCGGATGTCTCAGTGGTTGGTCATAGAAAACGTTTCATCAATATTGCAATAGGCTTTTTCAGGGTGGGCTTGATCTAGTAATCAAGTCCACATCATCCTGTAGAAACTTATTGCAATGTGGACAAAATATCTGTTTCTGACAAATCACTGATGATGCGGTGCCAGCCCCAAGTCCTAAGTGTTTTGAAAATTTATGTTTTGTAATTTTACGTGTGTGCGTGAACAAAACATCTGAAAGTGAAAAAACGCATTATGCTGACAATTGATATTCTACCAGAACAGACTCGACAATAAGGTGTCGATCAACATTCATTATACGGATATGTGACTATTCTGAATGGTTTTTCCTCGTCTTTAATTGCGATGTTCTTTAAGACTTTGTATGACAATAAATACAACGATGAACTACCACTTTTATTTAAAACTATTTCCTAGTGAAACTTAATTTTTGGAAGGTAATGGAGGAGGTGTTACGTTTCTCCTCTAAAATATGTGTTTTTTCTTTCACTAATGTCTATTATCTGAACAAGTGCATTTTCAATTGATGTAAGGCTAAAGAATCTCTCACTCACCATTGTTGATCGCAAATGCGTTTTGGTAGTTTCCATTTGAAACTTATGAAACAGCTGAAACTTCTCTCAGCTGTTGCTACTGTAGTAGGAAACGTCAGCCCACGTATATTATATTCTGCAAATTATTTGCTTTTAAAAATGGTAGTTTCCAATGACAATTTATGTTTTGGAAGTAATCTGTTTAGAGATTTAATTTTTTCAAAGAGCTCGTTCCCGTCTCTACTACTTTCATGATGAAGTTATATTAAAAAGAAAACCCCAATTTCGCTCGTAAGATTTTATTTGTTCAAATGTTTCTTTAAAAGATGTTAATATCATGTCCAAAAAGCTGTTGAATATCGTTATTCTAAACTTTGTTCTCTCATCAATGGTAAAGAGAGTCTTCAGATGTTTTAAGATGCATAACTAAATCATTTCTTCCAAAGAATTAAAAATCAGGCTAATGAATAGTGATGATGTTATTAAATGAAATCCCTGCTATCTAGCAGTGGTTGTTTATCAATATACTCTTCACTCTCCTGATGGACTTTTAAGACCCACTATTACGGGACTTTTATTACGGGCACTAGATTTAGTCACGGGCCTCCTATATTTGGCACCCTGGGCAGCTCGTCCCGTAATCCTTTCACTGCATTTGTGGTCGTGCGTCTACAATAGTTATGTGATCCTAAAACCTAGGTATGTACGATGTACAATGTTGATATATAATAATAATAATATATTTTATTTCATGAAGGTTACAACCCTTATTGAAATAGAGTTCGTTTGTAGAAAATATTAAATGGCAAACATGAAGTGAAATGCAAAGATCTAAAGATCTTTGTTTAGATGAAGGCTCTTACTAACAATAACACTTAGCATATACGATTTAAAAATTAACTTGCTACAGACGTCACGAGATAATGCAAAGCATTTTATTTGTATAAATCTAGTATATTGCTGCTACAATTAAAAAGAAAAACAGATGCACTTTACAGTTTATAAATACAATAAAATAAGAAAAAGAGAAATGAATTGTTAAAAGAAAATAAATTATTCTTATATTAAAATAAATTATTTATTAAAAATAAATTATTCGGGCACCCATGGTACCCGACACGTAGAGCAACAAAGAAATTTTTGTTTCTTTAAAAACTCCTCTGGCCATTGCGTATGAACATCTCATTGAAAATAAGTTATCTTTCATAGGAAACTAAAACAAAGCACAGTTATTACAGAACAAATGCACTAATTCTAATAATTAACTAATGTAATATGCTAGCCTAGCAATAATGGAAACACATGCAGAGATACAGATAATTATAATAATAATAATCAGAAATAATGTATTAATAAAGTTGATTCTTTTTACTAATATCTACTGCAGAAATACAATAATAAAATATATTATTTATTTGTGTAAGGTCTTTATATCTAAAGGAGTGTCAACACTATTCCTTACAGACAAATACCGTTTTAGGTACTTTAAACGGCTAATGTACACGCGTAGGCCTGAACTCGGAAGCGTTAGAGGGGCTTAATGAAGCACGCAATTATGAAAATTAACAAGGCAATAAAGTTTTAATTGGTTTACCTTGAAGATGCGGTTATGATGAATGAGAAGCGTATGTTGAGCCGGAGAAGCTGTGAAAGTCGCTAGGAAGCGTAAAAGGGTATAAAGGAAGCTGTGTATATGTGTAAATATATTCGTGTATGGGTGTATATGAAGGGAAGTTGCGGGAAAGGTAATTGGTGAATGAAGCGGTAAGGAAGCGTGCGTTCGTTGATGCGAATAAGATATTTCGGAAGCTGTTGGAGGCACAGATGAAAGACCTGTGTTGTAAACGCAATACACCCGTGGAGGCGGTGAAATTTAATGATGAAGCAGTAAATGATGACGGAGAGAACAAATACACTCATATGCACGTGAAGCGAGCCAAACCAAAGAAAAGGGATGATTAACCAGGGAAAGGGGGGTTGCTGTGAAGGGGAAACCAACGACTGGAGATGCGAGAGAAGGCGCAAACGCGCTAGAGAATTGGGGGAGAGAATTAAAAGGAGGTAGAAAACAGGATGTCTGGCTGGACGACGCGGAAGTTTTCCCCTATAGGCACAACCGGGCAAGACGACGCAATAGGTAGTATTGAAAAAAGGGCATTCTAATAAAAAATGAGTTAGATTATCGGGCGAATTTAAACGGAAAGAGCAGGTTTTATCAGGATAAAATATTTTGTTTAGCTCACTTAATATACAGAGGCTTTATTACTAGACAATCGTAATTGACAGATAAGTCGTATTTTCCATATATTAGGGTTATCTAAATATCTGCAGATAAAATTACTGATGTTACGGAAATGGCCATTGAACTTTGAGAGTGTACCTCATTCAAGATCTTGGCAAAAGCAATGATCTGAATTTAGTTTCTAAGCTATTCATATTGGCTTTAAGGTAGTCGTAATGTTGGGCATCCCATAGTCCATGGCACCGATTGTGCGAAGAATATTAATTAAACTAACTGACCAGTTAAACGGAATACTTAAATCTATTATGTCATTCAAGTGAGTATAGCATACTTTCTGCAAACTAGTGTCGTGTCCGGGAGAGCAAGAACTTTCAACCACCACTTTAAAGCCCTACTGAAAATTTTAGTCTTTAAATGGGTAACTCCAGTTTCTAGACGTACGAAACAACTAGCGGTATTATTGGGGAGGTGTAATAAGTATTTGAGAAACTTGAGTTGAGTTTTCTCGACTTGGTCCCAATAGTTCATAGCCCACACTTCAGAGCTGTAGAGGATTACACTAGACACCAGAGAATTAAACAGTAATATCTTAGGCTCCCATGTATCTGATTTATACGTTTTTAAAATTCTGGTAAGTCTTGGAATGGCAACATTGCCCTTCTTTATAAAATAATCAGTCTTTACTGTATTTTCCCGATGAAGAAAAAGGCACACCCAGGTAAACAAAGGAATTAGCACACGTTAATTGAATATTATTGTAAGTGAAGGAATCAAATTTTTTCGGCCGGCCAGACTTCCAAAAGGGGACAACGATTGTTTTAGATGTATTTACTTTTAAGTCATTTTTATTAGAATATTCGTGCAGTATTTTAAATTTGAACTAAGCGTCCCGCCATGAATAGCAAGTAAGGGCAACATCATCGGCCTACATTAACATGAGTAAATCCCTTTCGTTATTTATGTTTATGCCCTCAGCACCTTTATCTCGAAAAAAATTGAATCATATTGGCGATATAAAGAGAAAAAAGGAGAGGGGATAGCTTTTCGCCTTGTAAAACGCCTTTTTTTACCTTAATTTCCTTGGAATTGTCTCCATTAACATCGATAACAATTTTTGCTTCCGTAAATAGTTACCCGATTAATCTGATAAATTTAGCGCTAACTCCTAAATAGTGCAATTTATGAAACTGCTTAGTGTGTAAGATCGAATCGAAGGCCTTTTGAAAATCGATGAAATTAACGTAAAAACAACTTTTGTTTAATCTAAGTTGAATATTTATGGCTGAGGATAAAATAAATATCGCATCAGTGCAACCCCTACCTTGATGGAAGCCCATCTGCTCCTCTGGCAGTATGTTACAATTTTCAACCCAGTTGGTCAACCGTTGGTTCAATATTTGTGTAAAAATTTTAGTTACATTGTTTACCAGGGCAATTCCTCTGTAATTATTTAAGTCTTTATGGTCTCCTTTTTTGTAAAGTACTTTTAGTTTAACTTAAGACCACGAACTAGGAAAAACCTCTTGACTCCAAACCGGTGGGAGGTTCTTAAAACACCCATTTGGAATGGAGTCAATACCAGGCGATTTCTTATCTTTAGCCATTGAGATGCTCAGATACAACTCTTCTAGTGGGATGGGATTATCTAGCCAAGTAACTCCGAAAAAGTAATTTATTTCTAAACCGGTGGTATAATTAGACGAGAATAAGCAGTTGTAGAAAGATTCCCATTGACGAAAATCAATAGGGTTGACGTAATTTTTTGTTTGAACTGCATTAACCAATTGCCAAAAATCTTTAGAATTCTGTATCATACTGAATTTATTTCTGATTTGTTCATAATAATATTTTATAGCTATATTTAATGTCTTTCTATAATCTTTTTTTGCTAATATGAATTTAATTTGCCACAATCATAATTACATTTTCTACATATTCTGTATAATTTGTTGACAGTTTTTCTAACAATTCTGCACCCATTATTAAACCATTCTTTTGAGGCTTTGTATTTATTGTTTACTCTACAGATATTTGTGATTTGTGTCTGAATATAAATAGTTTGCATTGTAGAGCAAAAGTTACTATTTAGAATTTCTACATTATAAACTAACTTGTAAAATATTACAAGTATAAATCCTTTTTGTTCCAATAAATTCACGAGCCAGTTACCTCATTAAATAAATCATCATCAAAACCATTCAAAACACCTAGTCTGGCATTAAAATCCCCTCCCATGATGATAATATTATGGAAATTAGGCATTACAATTTCATCTAAGACAAGCGTAAAGCGATCACTAATGGAATTTATACTTAAACTAGGGCTAAAATACATTGCTCCTAAGATTAAATTAGAGTTATGAATTTGTAAAATAGATGTTGAGGTTGGTCATAAAAAAAAAAACTCTTTTTAAATCTTTACCGGCAAATTTATTGCCTTCCTCAGGGTAACAATTTCTTGTTAGAATTTCTTAAAAACTATAGTTTAACTTGAAATCCAAGTGTTGGTAAGTATTTATTAATTAGTACTTAATTTGAATTAAAGAAATAGCCACCATTCAGAGGAATTTGCTATACTAACAGCAGGATGTACTTTCGCGAAAGATTTTATTTTCGAACAACAAACACGATCGGATAACAATACCTCACAGAACAGAGACTAGAAGAGGCGACGTTATATGTAAGATTTATAGAACTGTATTTATAATATAAAAAGCACAGTGATCAGTTAACGAACAATTCGGGTAGTGAACATGGTCTTTAAACGGATTATTTTGTTATATTGTGTGCTGTAGTGTATGTCGTATCTCAGCATCGTATGCGACGTAAGAAACGGGCATAGCTTATAAAATTTGTCTATAGATCTGTTGTGGCTGCATGTTTACACATGAAATGTAAAAATGCTTCTTACTGGTGTAGGCGAACAAATTTTTCTTTTAAGGATATGTTAGTACTTTCATGCCCACGGCAGGCTTAGTTCCACAAATTACCAATTATTAACTACATAATCATATAAATTTGTACTTACCTATAATTTTTATATTCTTTAAATTTTTGATTCTGCGTACCTGATTACCGAATTTGGCCATCTATTATTTGTATGTTAAGTTTCAAATTTAATTTATTATTCTAAATTTGCTACCTTAAAATTTTTACTTAAACTGAGAAAATGTTATAATCTCAATCAGATGATGGATAATAAAATATATTGTTTAAAATCATAAATAAAAAAAAATAAAAAAAAAAAAGAGTAAAATTTTAAAAATTCTGAATGTAAAATTATAGGGTGTTTATTAAATAATCGTTATGATAGAAACAAATGTTTGAGTGTTTTCGTAACAATCAATCAAGTTAGTGATGTCTGCTGGGCCTGAAGATGATGAGGAACCACTTCCACGACAAGCGCGAGCTAGTTTAAAAACGAGCCCGAAAGTACTTGCATTAGTACATTTACTGATAATGATGGCTGCTATTTGGTCAATAACCATAACATCCTATGAACTATTGTTTTTCAGTTTATTGTCACTAGAATATTTGTCATCAACGTTTATAGGCATTGCAGATACTGGTAAGTATTTACTAACTAATCTTCTAATAATTCTACAAACATAAATTTTGTTATAAATTTTTATTAGTTTATTTTACCAAACTTCTATATTTTTATTTGTTATAAAATGCAAACACAAACGGCAATAAGCTGAACAATAATTTTAAAGAGTTTTATTTAACACATAAAACTACAAAGTTTTAGCAAGAAAACCTTACACAGACCACACGCTACTACTACCTGTCTGTTACACACCTCCATCTTGCCACTGCCATCTACTTCTACATATACTAAATTTAGCTCGCTTACATTCAGCCATCCTGAAATTCAAATTGACCTCAATTTGTGACATAGTCAGAGAGGTATTTAGGTGTCTTTCTCTCCCTCCGTTTTCAAAGGTGACTTTCAGTGATGGAGTTTCCTCGACTTCGACTTCTTGGTTCATTTCAGACTCTTTCTCTCGATTTCCGTCTTCTTCAGCGTCAGTAGTTGGTTTCCATAGCTTCATGTCGCTGGCTTGAACGGATGTAGCAAACCGTCGTCCTTCTTTTTCTTCTAGGACACTCACTGTATAGGAATCTCCTCCACGAACTGCTGTTACCACCATTGGTCCATAGTACTTGGGATGTGTTTTGATAGGATTTCCTGTCAACTTCGCTGCTCGACTAAATCTCCTACTTCGAATGTTGGTGCTTCTCAAGCTTTTGAGGGCTAGTTCACATTCTTCTATTCGAGAATCCCAATCCGTACCATCTTTCTTTTCCGAACAAGAGCAAATCATAGGCAACACAGTTTTATTCACTCTTTCAACCATCCCATTTGCCCTCGGTTGTCTCACTGAAATTAAATTATGTTTTATGCCGAATCCTCTGCAAAATTCTTCAAATTGTTGGCTGGTGAATGGGGTACCTCTGTCTGAAATTATCAAGTCAGGTAGTCCTCTTTCTGTTATCACGCATTTCAAACGCTTAAGCGTTGTTGCTGTTTTTGTATCTTTGACAGGATAAGGATGCGCAAAACGGGTTAAATTATCCGTGATAACTAAAAGATGTTGGTTTCCTTTCTTGCTTTTTATAAGGGTCTGAGATGATCTATGTGTATTACCGAAAACGGTCTTCCTCCTGGAGCATTTGGATGTAAGTAACCTCTTTTCCTTCCGGATGGAGTTTTATTGAGCACGCATTGTATGCACGAATTAATATGGGTCTTAATATACCTTCGCATCGCCGGAAACCAATAAAAACGTTTAATACTTGCTAGGGTCTGTTCTAAACCAAAATGTCCCATTAAATCATGTGATTTTACAGCAAGAGTCTTTCTAAAAATCTTCGGAACCATTAGGAGATCTTTTCCCTCGAAAGTTTTGTACAAGACTCCCCCTATCATTTTGTTCCGTTAACTTGTTGTACTTCCCCCACTGATTTCTCTTCCTTCTCCAAAATGTTCTTGAGATCTTGTAGTTGTTCATCACTCAATTGCCATAGATTTACTTCATCTTCTCTTGTCACGAAAGTAAAGATTTCTTCATTCTGTCGCTCCGCTGGACACTTTTGTAATGGTATATCTGCTCTACTAAGTGCGTCTACGTGTTGAATTTTATCCCCAAGTCGATACTTCACTTGGAAATCATATTCTTGAAGCTGACTGGACCATCTACAAATTTGTGCTTTTTTTGTACGGTTGGAATTTAAGTAAATCAATGCTTGACAGTCAGTCACTACTGTAAATGGTATACTTATTAGAAATTGACGCAACCGCTCTATGCTTCAAACTATGGCTAATAATTCTAACCTGCTTGAATGATAATTTCTTTCTGAGTCGGACGTTCTCCTACTAACACAATAAACCAAAGGCAGCTTTCCCCCTTTACCTTCTTGAAAAAGCATTCCTTCTAAACCCTCTTTGCTTGCATTAGTATGAAGCTCAGTTCTGGCCTCTGGATTGTACGATTGCTATATTGGCTCTTTAATCAATGAGTCTCACCCCAATAGAACGTTGTTTCTTTTTTTGTGAGATTTGTCAGAGGTGCTGCACACCTTGCAAACTCAGGAACAAAACGCCGAAAGAAACTTGCAGGACCCAAAAAACGTCTTACTTCGTGGCTATCCTTAAGCTCTGGAAAACTGGCAATAGCCTGCACCTTGTGTGCACCTCGTCTTGGAGTTATAACAAATCCTAGGTACTCAACTTCGGTCTTTCCAAAATAACACTTTGGTAACCGCAGGTTCAGCTTCGCCGACTTCAACGCTTCTAGCACGCCTTTTAACTTGGTTACCAAATCTTCCCAATTCCTGGCTGGAATTGACAAATCATCTAGATAGCATAATACTACTTTATTCCTTAAATGTCCCAAAGCTTTATTCATCATCCTCGTAAATTCATAAGGCGCGTTTTTCAAACAGAACACCATTCGCTCAAATTGGGCATGTTCATCAGGGGTAATAAATGCAGTGCTCTCTTACTTAATGGTACTTGGAAATATCCATGCGCCAGATCTAACGTAACAAATAGTTTAGCGCCTGTCAGGGATTCAAGTTGTGAATCAATGTCCGGTATTGGAAAAGACTGGGTTATCGTTTGTTTGTTCAATCTCCTGTAGTCCACTACCGTTCTGGCTTCTCCATTCTTCTTTTTAACCAATAAAACCGGACTTGCATATGGCGATTTTGTATCAGAGACAATGTTGGAATCCCTCAACTCTTGCAATACTTCTGCAATCTGCTTTCTTTCCTGCACACTTGTCTTATATGGTTTCATCTGCACTGGCCGACTTCCAGGTTCTTCCTTTATATCCATCTTAGTTAAATCTGTTACACCTATTTCCGCTGTACTGTCTGCGAAACACATTAAATATTTATTAAGCAAATTCACTAATTCTTCCTTCTGATCCTTAGTTATTGTTCTTCCTATATTTATTTCTAGTTCCTTTATCTTCCTTTTCATTCCTATCTTTGGTGTGTTAGTTTCCTATGTTCAAGTTAGTACCCTTTTCCTATCTTCCACTGCTGCTTTAGATTCATTTCTAACCATGCTGCAGAATACTTCGCCCTCGGCAACAGTGTCTATTAAGTTTACACTAGCCGGCGGGATTATTATTTCTTCTTTTACAAATATGTCAAATTGAGTTTCTGATATTTCCGGCTTAATGTTTTCGAATGGGTCCTCTTCTCTGTACCCTATTTTCAACACGCCATCTACACTATAATAAGCAACGTGCGGTTGATCTAGCCAACTGTGACCAATTATAAGATCATAAGGTTGTGCAATATCGGGGACAATAAGTAATCTTACTTCTATATCTAATACTCCATCTATACTGAGTACAGCATTAACGGCCTCTTTCACCATTGTATACTTAGGTTCTCCTCCAAATCCAGTTAATGAAGTACTTCGGGATTTTTTCAGGCCAAAACGTCTGGAAGTTGATTGTTTGATTGTTTAACTGTGCAGTCCGATACTCCTGAATCAATCAGACCCTGGGTGTAGTGCAACCCATTTATTTCTACACGTTTGATATATGTCATGCATCTAGGTAGAGTGTTTTCATTCAAAAGATTTATATCGGACTTTTCTGGACAATTTTTCTCCAAATGGTTAGGTTTCCCACACTTGCGACAGTTTCTATCTTTTAAAGGTACCGGGCAATCTTTAGATATGTGGCCCATTTTCCCACAAGCATAACACTTGGGCGGTGCTCTCTCTCGTCGTCCCTCCGCAATTGCTCCACCACCTTCAGTACTGTTGATTCTCTGAAAATCTCTTTTCTTGAATCCTGTAACTGATCTTGAACTTGCATTACTCTCAATCTTCTGTGAACTTTCACCTAACGAATTATTTCTCACAAATTTCTGATCACCATGTGTACGTACTCCAGTTCTTCCTAATTCTTTGTAACCTGTTTCTATTCACTCTTTCGAAAATTTCTATTGAATACCTTAATTCATCTTCATTGTGGTGAATCACACTTAGTAAATGATCACACAATTCTTTGGACCAAAGACCCTTAATTACTTGTAATTTAATTTCCTTAAATGATAGTTTTAATTATTTACACATTCTTATCTTTTCTTGTAAATAACCTTCTGTTTCTTCATCTTTTGCTTGAGTTTTTTCTAACATTTCTTTCCACCTCGCACCCGCATCAATTTCACCTACATAAGTTCTAACAAATTTATTCTCAAATTCATTCCAAGTTTTAATATTTTTTGAATAAAACCAGTCTTTAGCTGGGCCGGTCATACTAGCTCTAGCCGCCTCCAATTTAAATTCATTAGGCCAATCATGCAATTTTGCTATACTATTCACAGCTGATAACCATGCCTCAGCTTCATGCCGTGCCATTTTACCATTAAATTTTGAGATATTATTTTTAAAATCAGGAATAATTTTAAATTATTTTGTCTGAGATACGCCTAGCTTTTTAATTAAAGTTTCATTTTGCTCCAACATTTTTAACAGAATATGATTATGACTTGTGGAATCGATTTTTGAATTTATATCATTTTTCCCGTCACTTAAATTATCACAGTCATCCGAATCCTCTTCAACATCAGAGAAAGTATCTAAATTATTCAGTCTATAATATTTAATTCTTTCTGAAACTTCTTCAATTGATCCTTCACACTCCAATCCAAGAAATTTATAAATTGTAATTAACTCCTTTAAAGAAAAATTTAATCCAACTTCCTCAATCTTATCTTTAAAATCTTCAGAGCCTGTATCTAAATTAAATCCTTAAAATTTTCTAAGGCGATTTCTACTCTGCCTGTCACCTTCTTCATTAAAACTTAACCTATGCAATATCTTTATGATTTTTGTTGGAAATTGGGAGATATTTTTACCCAACCATGGAAAATCTTCCATCTTCATGCAATTTAAAATAAACAATATGAACAAACCAAAATACTGCGTACCGCAAACTGATATAAACTGTTATCCGAATGTTATAAACAAAATGTTACAAACTGAATGTTATAAACTGATCCCACTTCTGAATTTTTGTTATAAATTTTTATTAGTTTATTTTACCAAACTTCTATATTTTTATTTGTTATAAAATGCAAACACAAACGGCAATAAGTTGAACAATAATTTTAAAGAGTTTTATTTAACACATAAAACTACAAAGTTTTAGCAAGAAAACCTTACACAGACCACACGCTACTACTACCTGTCTGTTACACCCCTCCATCTTGCCATTGCCATCTACTTCTACATATACTAAATTTAAATCGCTTACAATTGCTTGACAGTTTTGAAAAGAAAAATTTAGTGCGATAATAAGTGATGCCACTGTCTAAGTGATCTGCATATTTATCATTGTGCAGTTTTCTTAAAAACTGATATAAAAATATCAACTAAATTATGTATAAATCAAACTTTTTTCAAAAGAAACTTCTGTTAACCATTTCAGCAATTTAATGAATTGCAAAAATGAAATGCTATTCAAATTCAAATATAAAATACTTTAAACAAAATAGAATTAAATACTCACCGGAAAGCTGTACTTCCAGTAGATGGATTTATAAAATTTCGGTTGATATAATTTTTTTACACACAAACAGAACATTTCTTCTCTACTAGAGGAACCTCAAAACAAGGGTTGATCCCAATGCTCTATCCTTGATCTATTCCTGGAATGAAAACATAAGTGTTCCTCGTCTTTTTTCGACTAGTCCCCTTGAAGTAGGCCTATCTAATCTCTGCAAACCATCATCTACGACATCTATCACTTCATTACCAGATGAAAATCTGCTGCTAAGAAGTATTCTTTCAGAGAGCTTGTGGGTGGTTGTTAACAATCATATTATCTTTCTTGCATTAATTTTCTCAAGTCCAATTCTATTGTTAGTATCGTTTGAACCATTACAGCATGCGACAACTATTTCCTGAACTACATGTAATGGTCGCTCACCGATCTTGCATCATATATCATGGACTTTGATGATGGTTTCTTCTGTGTTGACAGTTTCTGGTTTGGAACGCTCACATGATCTTTTCTCACAATGAGAGTTGCAATTTTTACTGTATTTTTAATTTCTCTGAGAAATGTGCAATTGGTAGAACCACAAGTTATAATGAAATGCCACTTGATATGCCCAAATTGCAGCTGACCCAAATACCTCTTCAAAATGAATTTATCCTGAAAAACAAATATAATGATCTTATGATTAGTTGATATGCCAAATTAAAAGGAAATCGTTGGAGCAGCTTTCGAAAAAAAGTGATATACTGAAAAATCCATTCGGTAAACACCAATGGACTCTCCATCAATAGAGAGTTCTCAGGTCACACTAGATTTGGCTTTATAGTCATTCCCTCTACACATCTAACAACTAGCATCTTTTAAACGAAATCTTTTATTTTTCACTTACCTGTACGAATTTCCAATATACAAGTATTTCGTGTCTAAACGAAATGGAAAAAATTCAATATTTAAAATGAATTTTTTTTTAATTTAAGGCGCTTCAACATCTATGGTCATTAGCGCCCGGAGCCTTCTCAGTGGACTGCCGGCCTCCGGACAGTATTCTCTCGCAGCATTGGCAGCACTGGACTCGAACCCAGGACCTCCGCGTGGGAGTCCAACGCGCTAACCACTTAACAAATCCCTCCCCTGAAATAAAATTTTATCTTTCTTACTACAGTAAGAGAATGTGATGCGCTTATTTCAAATTACAAGTTTACTTCTCAGTGAAATTCAGTGACACATGCAACTTTCAATTCTTGTTATTATTATGTTTTTCTCGATACCTAAAGAGATGATCATCAGTCAAGTGAGTTGTGTTTTTCATATTGCAGAGGTTTGTCCATTACACATCAGTTTAATAAATAATATTTGTTATGTCAAACCTCTAAAGTAAAAACTGTTGTATAAAACAGTTAATGTCGAAAACAATATTATCAGAACTTACTGAGCAATGATGATCACTTCCTGAGCACGGAACGTTTCCTGAAAAATATAACAATAAACAAAAATTGAAAAGTTTCATTTGTCACTAATCGTCAACACCCACTTCTCAGAATTGAATAAAAAAATGGCATAATTAGAGGATTAATTTCTTTCAGTTATTTGTTTCAGCGCTTCGCTCACCAGCGATGGATTATTGGCTGCAGCATACAGACGTAATAGGAGTGATCACATCGCTTCCTTTAATATCCACCCAGTTATGCATGCTGGCAGATGTTCCTCAGCAGTTGGCATTATGCAATTTAATGCCAGCTATCTTTGATCTTGTTCTATTGTCAGTATTAAAAACTTGGATTGTTTAGAAACTATTTATTTACACTTTTGGCTTTTAATTCAAATTCCTTGTAGTGTTATATAAATGATAATTATTTACATTTTTATTAGGTTGTTACCTAGTATTCACATGGATCTTTTGAGTGATCGCACACTGGCCTTTCAAATATTCGTTATACTATATTGTGCTCAGAAAATGAAATGTGCTCCTGCGGCAGTGCTGGCCTCTATCTATTCATATCTGTACTATGGCCCTGATGATCCCGATCAGAGTGTGTATGGACCAAGCATATGTATGGCCATGTTTCTCATGGGAACAATAGCCATCACTTATAAAGAATTATTGAAACGTGCAAAATAAGGAAGAGAAGAATAATACTTTTATTGAAGTGCAATAAATGTATATATTTGTATTTTGTCTATAAAACCTTTAGAAGTAAATTGACTACTCATCTTCCTGGCTTGCCTATGCCAGAAAATCAAGGCGCACACTAGACAGAGGCTTGTACCGACTTCGTTAAGGTGTCTGAATCATTGCGGATCGATTATTCACTATCTCTGTTATCTCCTTTATGTCTATTTGTTAAAAAGTACTCGGTATGTACTTTGTTTTATTACATTTGTTCATTTATTGCAAACATGCAATAGAAAAACGATATGAAGGTCTTCGCCACAATACATCAGAGCAATGACTACTTCAAAAACTTTAAGTTTAGGTATGCATCGGTTTTTCGTATGTTTATAATTTTTTTTTCAAGCCTTTTTACTCACCTCAACTGTATACAACAAGAAAAAATAAACTACAATATCAATTATTCAAGACAACACCATGGTAATTACCGTCGGTGTAGCCGTTATAAACAATATATAATACAAAAATATAAGAAGAAAGTAATTACGTATTTCTAGTTCAAAATTAATACATCACTGGCAAATAAGGATAAAAAAAATGTCTTACCCAAAACTATAGAATAAATTACCATAGAATAATAGATAAATAATAGATAAAACAATAAACAGAAACAATGGATTATAGCACTATAACTAATGTCAAAGAATTTATATAATTATGTAGGGTAAATACTGTTATAGGCATCTTTACAATATAACTGCAAAATAACGCCAATCTTCACCATTTAACAAAGCAATCATCTCCTCTCCGGAAAGTTGCCGCTTATCAAAACATTTTGTTCTATTAACTTAGAACATATGGTAATGAAATGATAAATATCGTCTATCACATCTTCATTACATAATTGGCAATAATTATTTTCGTCACTAATTTGCAAGTAAGGGGGATTTCCTAAAATTAATGTTGCAACTCGTGCCTTTATAATCCAACGCACCTCACCGAGAGAGAAACTCTGCAAGCAGTGCCGCTTACCCAAATCAAACCTTAAATCTGTGTAAAATGGGTATAGTCTAATTCTTTCTTTGTAAAGGTTTTCAAAATACAACTTGTTGCAATTACAGATTTCGTTAAAAACTGAGTTCCAATGATGTATATTATTTAAACTTAATTCATAATTTATTTTATATTTAGCCCAAAGATTCAGTATACCTTGAAACCAAAACATCTTTTTTCAACAATTTCGATCGCAACTTTTTTTCTGTCTTCAGACATGTTAAAAAACTTAATTAGATAATCAAGAGCATTTTTAGAGTATGGATAAATATAGCTTATTTCATTATAGATAAAAGCAGATGGAACAAATTGAGGCAATCTAAATAATGTTTTAATAAAGAAACGGAACAATTTTTCAACTTCTTCAAAATACACCCTTCCACAAATGCGAGCTCCATAGCGGCATAAAGTGTTAAAAAATTTCAGTTTTGTATTAAAGTTTATTTTCTCATTCTCGGTAAAGAGTTTCCATATTGTATTAAGATCTTGTTTAGCTTTAGCCAACTTCTTCATCAAATCCGGAATATCAGATCAGGGGCGAGAGTTCGGCCTAGATATTTATATTAGTTTACCGTTTCTATTTTATTGCCTTGGAGAAACCACTTTTCATTTTTTGAAGGTTTATCTCCATTTTTAAAAGTCTAAGTTAATTCTTAGATTCCACACATTAGTATAATCCACTAGCGAATTTATCATTCTTTGCAAAGATTGCGGCTCAGAAGCAAGAAGTACAACATCATCAGCAAAGGCTAGTATTTTTATTCTTTTCGAGGCAAGTAGCACACCTCCTTCGTCAAAGCAATTTTCGAGTTCTTTAATTTATAACGAAAATAATAAAGGACTGAGTAAGCAGCCTTGTTTAACGCCCACATTTACACTGTTTTCATTGCTTTTTCCTTCTTTGCATAGAACAGAGCCCACAGTACCCTCCAGCAAACTATCAATTGCACGACCCACCCTTATTGAAAGACCAAATTATGCAACTTGAAAATAAGAGAACGTCTGTTAATCCTATCAAATGCGGCCGAAAAATATACAAAAAATGCATAAACTTTTTGCCTTTCTACACTCAGTTGTAATCTAACCATGTTTACCAAGGTTAGATTACAACCTTGTTTATAATATATTATCAATCGTCGAGTATCCCCGACGGAACCCTGCCTGAAACTCACTAAGTACTCCGTCATTCTATTCAGTAAAAGGCCAGTATACAATTTGCCAATGGCGTTATTAAGTGAAATGCCCCTATAATAAGATACCACATTGCAGTTACCTTCTTTCAGAATAGGAAAGATTATTGTTTTTTTTTCCTAGGGTTCTGTACCGCGACCATTTATTTGATCTATTGTACCCCCCCTGGTGCCTAAGATGAGCTAGCTCATCTATAGCACCCTCTCCAGGTTTAACTCCCTGAAAAATCTCAGGATCCTGGAAGGTTCTAGGGTAGGTATTTCTTCCTCCCCTATCTGGTAACAGCCCAGACTACTAAATCTTCTTTAAATGACGGCTTCACAGTCCGTGAGGAGGTGTATCGGAGTTTCCTCCGCCTCTCCACAGAATCTGCATATGCCGTCACCTACTAGGCCAAGCTTTCTCAGGTGCCCCCTGAGTCTGCAATGCCCCGTAAGGAATCCCGTAAGAATACGGATCCTATTCTTACTCAGACTGATGAAGGCTTTCGACCTTTCCTGGTTATAACCGCCCAGACAGACCTTGGCCTGCCTCAGTCCCGGGATGGTGTTCCAGAGACGAGCTCTTTTAGCCACCTCCTCCTTCTTGATTTCTTCTAGAAATACTTGGTCACTGACTCCACAAAAGGGCTCTGGCCCAATAAGAGGAGATACAGCGCCTTCCTTTGCCAGGGCGTCAGCTGCCTCATTACCTTCCACGCCGACATGTCCCGGCACCCAATGCAGGGTAACTTTATTGCTCCTGCCTAGTTCATTAAGTTTGCCTAGGCAATCCCATACCATTTTAGAACTGAGTACGTAAGAGCTCAGTGCTTTAATGGCCGCCTGACTGTCGGATAGGATAACTATCTCCTGATTCCGATATCCCTGATCAAGGTTCAACTGAGCGCACCTTCCAATAGCGTAGATTTCCGCCTGGAAGATGCTAGGAAACTTGCCCATGGGTTCTGAGTGATTCTAGGCCCAAACACCCCTGCCCCGGTTCCTTCGAGGGTCTTAGACCCATCTGTGTACCACTTAATGGCATGCTTGCTAATACTGTCCAGGGCGGATCCATCGCTCCACTCTCCTTTCGTACTTAGCTTCGTAGAAAAATTCCTAACGAAGCTATATTTCTTAGTCATGCTATCTCTAGGAAAGTCCCAGGGGAGGGAGCCTGCAGAAGGGGGCATTCGCCTCCCACCCCCCAGCCCACATCCCCCATGCCCTCCCTAGAGATTCTGAGGAGGGCTCCCTTCGCCGCTCGCTCCACCACTAGGTGAAGCGGTGTGAGATTGAGAATAACCTCAATCCCGGCTGTAGGGCACGTCCTCATAGCTCCCGTCGTGCATAGGCACGCAAGGCGCTGCACTTTGTCAAGAGTCTTCTTGACCTTCTCGAGCTTTGCTCTGCTGTACCACGCTACTGCGCCATAGGTGATAATAGGTCTCACCATCATAGTGTACATCCAAATAAGAATTCGAGGAGGGCATCCCCAGGACTTGCCCGCCACCCTCCTGCACACCATGAGAGCGCGAGTAGCTTTACTGGCAGTTATTTCAACATGCCTATTCCACAGAAGCTTACTATCCAGAGTTACCCCAAGATATTTAACCTCCTTCTTCCACTCTAGATCAACTCCAGCTAACTGGATACTTTTCAGATGTGGAAGAGCCCTGCGCCTTGTAAAAGGAACTACCGTGGTTTTCGCTGGGTTAATACCCAACCCCACAGAAAGGCACCATCTATTAGTGATGTCTAGACCCCTCTGTAGTATTTCACAGAGGGTATCCTCGAACTTACCCCTAGCAATTATGACGATATCATCGGCATACCCCTGACAGGAGATGTCGAGATCCGCCAGTTTGCAGAGGAGTTCGTCTACTACCAAACTCCATATTAGGGGTGACAAAAGCCCCCCTTGAGGACAACCCCTGGTCGTACTGACTCTAATGGTTTCTTGGCCCACCATCGTCTCCACTGTTCGTGTGGACAACATCTCATTCACCCACCTCACCATGGTGCGTCAACCCCCCTTTTAATTAGGGCCCTACTGACGGCCTCATGGGAGGTGTTGTCAAAGGCCCCTGCTATGTCAAGAAAGACACAGATGGCCGTCTCCTTGACATCTAGAGATTTCTGGATAGCACTCGTCAGCTCATACAGAGCGGTATCCGTTGATCTTCCCGCTCGGTATGCATGCTGTCGCGGGTGCAAAGGCACCCTCTCCAGAATCTCCGTTCTTATATAACTATCCAAGGCCTTCTCCATTGCCTTAAGAAAAAAGGACGTAAGGCAGATAGGCCTAAAGGATTTGGGCAGGGTGGAGTCCTTATTCCCTGCTTTCGGGATGAACACCACCCTTGCCCTTCTCCATGGTCTCGGTATGTACCCGAGTGCCAAACTGCTTCTAGTTATTCGAACCAGGTGTGGTAGGATCTCCCCTATGCCCCTCTGTATAAGGGCGGGAAAGATTCCATCCACCCCCGGTGACTTGTATGGCAAGAACGAGCCAATTGCCCATTCCAGCCTCGAAGGAGTACAGATGGCTTTGGCTACTTCCCAATCCACCCTGCCGGGCCTGCCTGGTTCCATTACTTCCAAAACATCCTCCCACGGTAAACTCCCCGGGAAGTGAGTATCCAGCAGGAGATGAGCCCTTTGCTCTCCATCTTGCGTATAGCTGCCATCAGGATTTCTGAGCGACATATGAGCTCCCATGCCATGCTTGGCCATTGCTTTATGCAGTCTGGCCGCCACCGGCAGGGAGTCAATCTCACCACAAAATTTCCTGAAGCTATTTCTCTTGGCTTTCCTTATTTCCTTATTGTAGGTTGTCAGCTCCACGGTGTAGCTCTGCCAGTCTCCCATGCGTTTTGCTCTGTTATAGAGCATTCGCACTCGAGACCTCAGCTTCGCCAAGTCCTTGCTCCACCAAGGAGCATCCCTACTGCGATGTAACCTGCTAGTGGGGAGCTATCCTCAAAGGCGCCTATGATTGCCCCATTAACCCCATCCAAATAATGTTCCAGCTCCAGCCGGCACTGTGGAGCCTTCACAGCGCTTATAAGGCTAAGAGCACACCCTAAATTGGTTTTAAATTCGTCCCAATTTGTACGTCTGGGGTTCCTCCATACAGTCTCCCCGTCACCGAGCCCCTCTAGATCAAACATAATGATCCTATGGTCTGAAAGGGAGGGCTCGTTCGAGACCTTCCAGTTCCGAACGAATTGCCCGATACTCTGACTACCTATCGTAAGATCAAGAACTTCCCTCCTAACTCTAGTTACAAAGGTGGGCGCTGCCCCCACATTAAAAATGTCTAGATTATATTGAAGGATAAATTCTAAGAGGTACTCACCTCTCCTGTTGTTGTCGCTGCTGCCCCATACTCTGTTGTGGGCGTTGGCATCACATCCGATGAGGAGTGGCAGCTTCCGCTCTTGACAGTACGCCACCAGCTCCTGCACCTCCGCTGGCGGTACATCAGCCCTGTCCCCAGCGAAATAGCTGGATGCCACTACAACGGCGCGGTGATTGCCTCCATATTGCAGATGGGCCAAAATAGGCACTAAGTCCCGCGTCGTAAATTCTGAAAGACAAGTATAATTAATATTGTTCCTGATCAGGATGCAGGCCCTAGGTTTGTCACTTTTTGCATCCCAAATTACCTTGCCATCCTTACCTGACAGCCCGCAGATCTGTCCCCCGACTGTCCAAGGTTCTTGAATCAGCACCAGTCCTAGTAGCCGCTTGGTGAACAACCTTGCTATGTTGGCTGATGCCCCCTTAGCGTGGTGCAGGTTCACCTGGGCTACCCCGGTGCTCAGTCCCACAGCATGACTGTTCATGGAGGGGTGAGAGGAGGATCTCCCTCCTCTTCCAGGAGCATCTGCTCCTCCTCCTCCTCCTCCTTCGAAAGGCTCACCCTGAGAGATGAGAGATCCACATCTCCCAGGCTCTCCCTTCGTTGGGCCTCCTCCGGGGGGCGATCCTCCCGCGGTGTTACTTCATCTAGGGTGGAGGGCGGAGGAGCTTGATGCTCTTTCATGCCCGCCTCATCCTCGGACTTCCTAAGTCCTCTAACAGGGAGTTTACCAAAACGGTACCTGATCTGGTACCCCTCCCTCTTCAGTGCCTCGTACGATTGGCCGTCAATGCCGGCAGTCAGCACGAGGCCCGAGTTCTCTTCTTTACAGCTAAGGACTTTCCACGCCATCGTGTTCAGTCCTTCGTTCTGGGCACTGACGATAGCTAGTATCTTCTCTATGCCCTTGCCTTCACTACGCGGGAAGAACGTCGTAATAGTGTGCATCCTCGGGATGTCTTCTCCCGAGCACGCCACCAGCTCTTCCCCCGTCCAGGTGCTCAAAGTCGATGCCTTTTCTTGCACCCAGTCCGCAGTCTGTTGGTTTGTACAGTCCAGCCAAAGCATGCCTGGACGGAAATGAGTTCCCTCGAAATGGAGCTTATGCTCCCACCCGAGGGATATTTCCTCTACTAACGCTTCTTCTAGTGCTGACAGCTCCTCAGCACTAAGCACCTTCTCCGGAAAGCCCCTCGGCATCACGCCCACCCTCACCATCTTCACTGCACCAGCATAGCTGGGGCCAGACTGGCGAGGGATAGGGCGCTCAGCTGAGGAGGGCCCGGCAAGTGCAACTGGATCGGAGGAAGCCACCCTCCTTCTCTTAACATCCTTCTTCTCGGGAGGTGTAGTATACCTCTCCCGCTTACCCTGGGCCTGTTGAGGTTGGCTATTGCCCCTCTCTTGTGCCCTATGTTTCTCTGCCTCCGCCCTCGCCTCCTGAGGGTTCATGCCCTCAGAGAGCGCGCGGAGGTACCATCTGACGCCTGCCCCACTGAGACCTCTTCTCAGGGGGTCATCCATCGCTCCCGGTTGTCCCGGAGGCGGCAGCGGCGGCGTCCTCTTCTTCCACTTAAGGATCTTTCTCCCTCCCGGTGCCTCCGCCATCTTACCTGCACCAGGAGGAAGAACTGGAGCCTTCTTGCTCCCTTCCTCGTCCTTCTTGTCCGTCTGAGACTGGTCCGCCTGACGAGCACAGCTCGCCCTGGCAGTACCAAGTCCAGCGGTTCCTTCGTTACCCCTGGGAGCTTGCTCCGATACTCAGCATGCACAACAGCGGCTACTGCCCGCTTCTCCACTTGTGCATGTCCAGCCTGATGAGCAATGCTCATCCCACTCGTACTAGGTACCACCCGCACATCCACTTCACTAGGAGCAAGCTCCTTTGTGCTCTGGGGTGCACGAGATGGTACGGCGGCGCCTGCCCACCCAGTCTTCCGGCTCTTCTTCTTCCTCTTCTTCTCTTTTATTTGGGGTGCTTCCATATCTGGTCCCACGAGGAGCTGGGGAATTCTTGAGTCGACTGTGCCAGAGCCCCGCATGACACAGCAAGGCCATTTATTACTCCCTGATGTGGCCCGGTTTCAGAGAGGCACCGTTATAATACAGCCTGTATTACCCCGCCGGCTGCAAACCTCCATGGGCACGGTACGCATAACACCCTGTTTTGGGGGGAGATGTATCTCCGAGGCTGCCCCCAGGGACACCGCCTCGGATGACCGACGGGTACACCTATTCTGTCGAGGACTTTTATCGACGTCCAGGTCTAGGTCCGCCGAGTTCTGTAATAAACAGGGTCACCTCTCGTAGGGTGCAGTACTACTAAATGCTGCGCTCGGACGGCCCTGATGAATAGGAGGTGAAGCCTGCTATTCACCCTGGGGTATCCCCACCAATCCAGAGGAAGCCCCTTGACCCCAAGATTATTGTTATTTTAAAACTAACTGGTATGTCCCCCATTTTCAAACAATTCGTTAAATATGTACAATGTTTCTATATTCAGGTGTATCATTGGTGTAGTATTCGTAAGGAATACCATCAAGCCTGGGGCCTTTCCCTTTTTAAGCTTAAATAGTACTCTTTCTAATTCTTCATTGTAAATTTATCATCAAATGCAGAATTATGGGTAAGTGGCATAGCGTAATATTGGATTCAAGCAAAAATTATTATTATACATTGATTCAAAATGAATCCGACATTGATATATTGTTATAAAATAAACAACTTGGCCCTTTAACAGTTCTAACAGCATGCCAAAAATCCTTACTGTTCTTATTACTGTTAATCATATTTACCATACTGTTAAAATATTATAGTTTTTTGTAGCACATATATATTTATATTGCTTGGTCAAACTTAAATTAACCATTTTATAACCATTTTCACTAGTTTTATCTGTTGACAAGTTTATTAGTTTGCGGGCATTAGAACAATCTTTATCGAACCATTTATTTTTAAATTCTGAAACACGTTTCACTGATATTGAAATTCGCCGCCTTCTTGATTAGATGATCAAAAAACTCAATTTTATTTGCTGTACTATTTGTAATTAGTTTAATAGATTTTAAATAATGGTTTAGTTTATACTGGTAATAACAATTATCTTCTTGACGCCATACTAACAATTATAAAGGATCAGTACCAATTACAGGATGCAACATCGAGGTATTAACGGGTTGGACTAAAGGCATATGATCTAAAAAGGTCTGGGATTCGATTTTAAAATAAAAAATATGGGTGAGGAGATCAAGCGGCAACACACAAGCGACCACCGTTAAGGAGACCGTGGATGATATCACTTAGGCCCTTGTTCCCATTCATTCATATTTAGTTTTAGGTGATTACAGCTGCGCTGTGATTATTCTGCGCTATGTCAATATTTTGACAGTATACCTTTGGATTTTTTATCCAATTATATATATGTTGAAAGTATTTTACAACCTATTAAGATATGTGATGGATAAATTTATTCCTAAAATCCGTTTATGTAAAAATCAAAAATACCCCCGCTGGTTTTTTAAATGTATCTTTGTTTTTTTGAACAAACACTGCAACCGAGTTACTATAGAAAATTTTCTGAGTTGAGATCTAAATGTAAAGCCTTATCTAGAGCTTGCTATCAAGAATTCTTGTGCAATATTGAACAACGGTTGCAACTTAATGTCAAAACTTTTTGGAATTATGTTAATTCAATTAAAACACTTTCGGCTATCCTAATGTTGTGCATTTAAATGAACGTTATTCTAGTGATCCAGATGAGATAGTCAATTTGTTTGCAACTCACTTTATTAGCGTTTATAAGAATAGAAGTAATGATAATTTTTCTTTCAACTTCCCTAGCTCAATAAATATACATTCATACCAAATTCCTGAAAATGCCATTCTAAATCAGATGCTGAATCTGAATATTGACTGGGCACCAGGACCTGACGGCATCCCTCCATTACTTATTAAAAATTGTGCCTACTCTCTTCTAAAACCCCTGTATATCATTTTCAATCAGTATCTGGTACTGGTGTTTTCCATTCTTATGGAAATTATCTTATGTTACAGCAATCTTCAAGTCTGGTAATAAATCGGACATAGGGAATTACAGACCTATTTGTATTCAGTCATTCATTCCAAAAATCTTTGAAAGTATAATTAATAGTGTTGCGTCGTCTTGCCCGGTTGTGCCTGTAGGGATAAAACTTCCGCTTGCGCTCGCGTCGCCCGGCCAGACATCCTGTTTTTCTCCCCTTTTTTAATTCTCTCTCGCCAATTCTCTGGCGCGTTCGCGCCTTCTCCCGCGTCTCCGGACGTTGGTTTTCCCTCCACAGCCACCCCCTTTTCCCTGGTTAATCATCCCTTTTCTTCACTTCTGGGTTGAGTCGCTTCATGTGCATATGTGTGTATTTGTTCTCTGCATCAGAATCTTAACTGCTTCATCATTAAGTTTCACCACCGCCACGAGTGTATTGCGTTTACAACACAGGTCTTTCATCTCTGCCTCCAACCAGCTTCCGAGAGGTCCTATTCGCATCAACGAACACACGCTTCCGAACCGCTTCATTCACTAATTACCTTTCCCGCTACTTCCTTTCATATACACCCATACACGAACATATTTAACATATAACGCCTCCTTTATACCCTTTTATGCTTCGTAGCGACTTTCACAGCTTCTTCGGTTCAACATACGCTTCTCATTCATGATAACCGCATCTTCAAGGTAAGGCAATTAAAATTTTATTGCCTTGTTAATTTTCATAATTACGTGTTCATTAAGCCCCTTAACGCTTCCGAGTTCACGCCTACGCGTGTACATTTGGTCCGTGCCGGGCCGTACATCGCCTTCGGCGCCTCTACATACATTCCACTTATATTTGTATTTATATTTTAAATAATCCACTTAATTTTTGTATTTTTTTATATTACCTATTTATCACATTTTGAATATTACTTATCTGTTGAATATATGGATGGATCCGTAATGCTGGATAACATCTGGTATTTCATCCGTCATAGCATGCATATTTATTTTCTTCCTTTCCGGTTTCGGATTTTCATCTATCGTCAGAGCAAATTCACCAAGTTCGTGTAGACTTCAACGTAATGTTTCCAACATTTGTTGGTTGTATATAATTATGTGTCATATAATTCGATATGGGCGATGGCTACTCATGCCTACTTACGCAGGTATTATTGGATATTAGACGGGCGCAACGTAGTGCGTCATCAATCGGCCGCTACAATAAATGCTTCACCGCTAAGCCTCGCCCCATCATCCAACCCTGGGCAGCTTGCCCCCACGTACGCTTCACCGCGGCTACCGCCTTCACCATCACCGGTGTGGATTTTGCCGGCCCTTTCAGCATTTCGAGCGCACGCCGCCGTGATGCCGTTTTACCAAAGGCTATTTGATGGCCTTTATTTGTTTCGCTACCAAGGCCGTTCACTTTGAAATAGCTTCTGAGCCTTCCACTTCGGCGTCCTTAGCCGCGCTTCGCCGCTCGCCGAGGGATTTCCACAACCATCTTTTCGGACAACGGGACCAATTTTGTGGGGGCCCATAACAAACTTCGAGAGCTCGGCCGCTATAAAATCGGCCAAGCATCACCTCACCCGTTATCGGTGACTAACGGCTGACATATCGAGTGCTCCTCACCGTCGTTACTTAAACTCACACCCCCTGTGCGCCCTCTCTTCAGATACCTCTGATCCTGAGACCTTACTCCTGGCCACTTCCTGGTTTTCCGCCCTCTCAACCGCTCCTCCTGGGCGTGATGTCACCACTCTCAGTCTCAACTGCCTTTCCTGTTGGCAACTTACCCAGCGAATTCAGCAGGACTTCTGGAAGTGCTAGAGCCAGGGGTACCCTGCCACGCTTCAACAGCGTACCAAATTGCTTCTGTCCGAAAGAATGCCCTGCTCTAGCGGGGGATTTACGAAACGGAAAAGTAATAGTTTTGGAAAATATTTTTGTGAAAATTAGATAGTTCAAATAGTGTATTTAGTGATGGGGATAGAGCCAGGTATACTACAATCTAGGTCATTGCAATTAAAGAAACAAAGGCTCAAGAATCCGTTAGGCCAACTCTTTTGTAAGAGAAAATCCCCCGCTCAGGGCATTCTTTCGGACAGTCTGCATTCTGCTTTCAAAGCCAGAACACTTGCTTCAGGAATCGTTCTCTAAAAATCAGTGGCAGTTTCACAATATATTAATAAGTTTATAGTATCTTGCAAATAACTTGTAGTTATTATTTTAATAGAATATATTTATTGTTAGCAGTGGTGACTACTTTCTTATTCTGATACTTCACTCTCTTAAACATATATACTTACAGGCCCTTTTACTAAACCGTTCGTGCTACACACTACCACAACACATAATCACCAATCACATTTCATTGGTGGCAGCGGTGTGATTTTCTCTTACAAAAGAGTTGGCCTAACGGATTCTTGAGCCTTTGTTTCTTAAGTGCAGTGACCTAGATTGTAGTATACCTGGCTCTATCCCCATTACTAAATACACTATTTGAACTATCTAATTTTCACAAAACTATTTTCCAAAACTATTATTTTTCCATTTCGTTCTTCCACTACATTGCCTTGTTAATTTTCATAATTGCTTGCTTCATTAAACCCCTCTAACGCTTCCACGCGTGTACAAATAGTTATCTTACATTTGATTTAAGACCTGTTCTAATATCTAAACAACATGGCTTTCTGACTGGTGGATCCACTGTTACTAATTGCTTACTTATCAAAAGTACATTCTAGATTCTTTTGTTGATAATGCCCAGGTAGACTCCGTTTACACTTATTTAGCTAAGGCTTTTGATGGTGTAAATCACTAAATTTTGCTCGCTAAGTAAGAAGCATTTGGCATTCACGGTAAACTTTTGCTTTGGTTTCGCAGTTTTTTAATCGGTAGGACTCAAAGAGTTAAGCTTAAGTCTGTTATGTCTCTTCCTTTTTCTGTCTTCTCAGGGTTCCCATCTGTGACCTCTTTTGTTTAATTTATTTATTAATGACTAAAACTCCATCGAGTTTACTGCTGTATTTAGTTGCGTACAGATCGTCTCTGTGATTTTTGCTTAATTTACCTAGTTCTACTGAAGTAAGAATTGTGATTTTTGGCAAGTTGATAATATAAAGCAATCTGTGTTGTGTGTAAAAATGTAAAGAAATTCTGGTTATTAATGGTTATGGCTTTCAGGTTATTAATGAAAGACTATTTCATTAAATTGTATTAACTTCTGTGGAGTTGAACAGTTCTCACAAGGTGGGGGAAGTTAGAATTAATATTACATCTGTGTGTGTGTGTGTGTGTGTGTGTGTAGAAGTTGTCACAAACATTTGTACTTGATCCGTAAATATTTACAGTGCTTAAGTACATATTATGGTTTTTAAATACAAACTGCTCTTCTTGCCAACTGCTTTTTATTTAAACATAAAAATTCGAAAACTTTCAATTTTTTTTATTTATATTTTTTTTCTAATTATACTTCTCAATCTGTTTCGATATAACTTTTAATAATTAATTAATAGAACTCTTATTTATTTGAATAAATACAGTTTATGTCGGAATATTCGAAACGCCAGCGAGTTCTCCAGGCAATTCAAATCCAGCTCCTAAAAAAATTAATTTTAATATGTCTGTTGATTAAATTCTATCCCCCAACTGGGTCTGAAATTAAAAGAGATAATGTCTGAACTTTTAGATGAGAAACTGGCCCCTCTTGCTTGAAAATAGTATGTAAAGATATTAGCAAACGAAATCTTGGCTCTGAAACAAGAAAATGCAGCGCTCAAAAGCGAAATATCTGTTCTAAAAGCCTTGAACTTAAAGACTGACACACTTTAAGAAATCTGGAAATATCTTCTCGCCAAAATAATTTAATTTTCAAGGGCGTCAAAGATTCTCCTACTGGAAATGTGGGCGACTGTGTAGCGGAGTTCTGCAAGGAATACCTTGTTAAAGGTAGATATTTTGTCAGAAAACGGGCAATACTTCTTGGATCAAGTAAAAGATCTGAAAGACCCGTACTTGTCACCTTTTCTCGTCCTCAAGATAGAGTAACAATTCTCAAATCGTCTCGTGCTCTGAAGGGTACTGGTTTTGTGGTGCATCAAGATCTCCCAGAAATCACAAGAAAGAAACGTGCAGCAAAATTATTACAGTTGAGAAAAGAAATTTTTAAGCTCAATAATAACGTTAATGCCAGGCTCCGCACAAACTTTTTATTAATTGAGGGACGAAAATTTACTTGGTCCAATCAAGTTGGTCTATTATTAGGGGATGTGAATGGTGTTCCAGCGCTAAATAGTCTAGCTGGTAAAGATATGACGGCCTTTGTTGATAAATTAAGAGTTGATTCTCCACCTTCTGCTCAACCATCACAACTAGCTGCCTCAACCTCGTCTCAGCTGCCCTCTATACCATCTTCAAGATACAAAAAGACATTATCCAGCCGTCTGTAGTAGCAGTCCTAATGTGGAATTTTCTTCTATTATTTCTGTGATTTGTTATGATATCGCAGGTTTGAAATCGAAGGAGGATAATTTTTCTTTTCTGAATTTAATAAAAAAAAAAAATACGATATTTTTGTTCTGATAGAGACTTTTATAGTAGAAGCAGACTGTAATTTCATTAATAATTATTTTTCAGATTTTGATTTGATTTGGGTGCCAGCCAGGAAGGAGCGTAAATTTGGAAGAGATAGCGGGGTGCGTTGTACGGGATAAAGCGTTCATGTCCTTCTCTTTCTTTTACCTATATCGACCACCGGGCAGTGATTGGTATAAGCCGAAGTGAAGATAAAATTTACTTACTTCCGGTTTATTTGAATTGCAATGATTGGGATCAAGAATTTACTACTTTTCAAGAATTGCTATATGTCTGTCATGGTAATAATTTTCGGAATCTGGTACTACTTGGCGACTTTAACGCTAGAGTGGGAGACTCACAGTCTCTTCCGGAGGATTTATTCCTTAATAACCCTAAATGTACGAAGGACTCAGTACTGAACATCATGGTTCGAGATTGCTTGAGCTGTGCGAGGATTATGATCTTCTAATTATTATGAACGGCCGGTTCGGTAAGTATGATGAGGGCGAATTTACCTTTACAGGTCCTATGGGCTGCTCTGTTACTGACCTCTGTTGTGCTTCTTTTAACTGCTTAAAATATATAGATAATTTCTTAGATCTTTCTGAGTCCTTCTCTGATCATCTGCATCTGTCTCTTTCATTTACCTCAACTCAATCTCAGACCTCGCTCTGCCATTACTTTCACAATTAGTTTGGAGAGATAAAGATGTAAATACGAGCTTTCAAAATAAATCTTGAGAGAGAACTTAGGCGAGTGGATTCGTTTCCTTCTGATCCCCAGCTTTATACCAATACTTTAAAAAATTGCATTAAAAATTCCTGTCCAGCTATCTCTTTTGCTCCTTCTTATTTGAAATCTCGTCGAAAAACCCCTGGTTTGATTTTAGTTGTTTTCTGGCCAGGAAAAGATCCTTTAAACTTCGTATAACTATTCTAAACTTGTAAAAGATGCATATCTGGCTGCCATTACTATGTACTGAACGTAAGAAAAAATATTTTCTTTCATATTTTGAGAGGTTTAAGGCCGCCACGGACTCTAAGCAATTTTGGAGTTTGGTTAACCGATTTCGCATACAGAAATGGTATAACGTGGACCGCTGGGTACTTCATTTCAAAGGTTTACTTAACCTGCCTCTTCCTCCTCCGGTCTCCTATGCAGCTCCTCTTTCTCTATCTAGTTCTTTTGATTCCGATTTTACCCTTTCTGAACTCGAATCTGTTCTTTCCAATCTTAAATTTAGAAAGCACCCGGTCCTGTTGCTACAGTTTATGAATTTGATAAAAATGCTCCATCTCGTTTTGTTCATAGGTTATTAGCCTTTTTTATTTTATTTTTGACCTCGGTCAACTTCCACGCTGCTTCGGGCATACAAAATGTCAATTATATGATTCTATGGCGGAAAGTGTGCTGCTTTATATGTCCGAGATCTGGGGAAGTTATACGCTAACGAACTTGAACGTGGTCAGCCAAATTATCTAAAATATTTGCTTAATCTACCCAGGAATACGCCCGGTTTTTATATAAGAATTGAAACAGGCCGCCATCATGTCTTATGGAAAATATTCAAAAGAATGTTAAACTGGTGGATAAAGGTATTAGGTATGTCCGAGGATCCTCGGATTATACCTCGGAAATTATTTACAATTACAACCTCCTGTAATTGTAAATAATTACAAAATACAGTATATTTTCATTCATTCATTCATTACTGGTCAGGCGGTTATGTTTCCTATATTTATTGTGAAGTTCGATAAGTCAGTTAATATAAAAGATGTCATAGCTAATAACAAAGTATGCAGCTGTATTGTGAACTGGGAACGTTATAAAAATTTTTCGGGAGTTACACAGTGTTTTAAATGCCAATCCTTCAATCACATAGCGAAAAATTGTTATCGTAAACCAAAGTGTAAGAAATGTGCTGGCCCACATCTTATTGAAGACTGCGACTCGCCACCTGATAGTTCACCGATCTGTGCAAATTTAGTGGTAATCACCAGAGCTGCCAATTCTTCAAAAACATATTAAAAATCATCAGAAGATTTTTCTTGTTGGCCGTAAGTTGTAATATGAAAACAAGAATTAGTTGGCTTCTCGACCAATTGAAGGTAAAAAACAAAAAACCAAAAAATAAATTTTATAATTGTTCAAAAATTCATCAAAAATTCCTTTGATTTCATCGAGAAAATAAAATCCATAACAATCCCCCCCCAATACATCTTGATTTCTCTTGATGTCACCTCTCTGTTTACCAACATCCCACTTGACCTTGTTATCTCATTAGTTTCTCTCAACTGGTCATCAATCATCCTCACACGACTATCCCACGAGATCTCTTTATTGAAACACTTGACCTGTGTTGTAAATCAGGATATTTTGTCTTCCAAGAGCGTTTTTATCTGCAAAAGGACGGCTTGGCCATGGGCAGTTGTCTTGCTCCTTGTATAGCCAACATTATTATGAATGATCTTTTAGATAAAGTCCTTCCTACTCTTGGCCCCTCTATTTCTCATATTTTTAAATATGTTGATGATCTTTTCCTGGTCGTCAACCCAACAGATATATCAAAGATTCTTCAGCATTTCAACTCTTACCACAACAAACTACATTAGATTAGATTTTTTATTTGGCTTTTAAAACAAAGTATTTCTTAGCCAGTGAGCCTGGTTTACAATTTACACAGTACATACAATAAAACGAAAAAGAAAACAATACAAAGTTAAGAATTTAATATAGCTAATAATCAAAATACAAAATATGAAATAAATATATAAATAAACTAAAGTGCATACCAATAATATAGAACCAACTAAAAATTTAATCTTATACAGTAAATACGTGTTATCACAAATAATGTTTTTACCAAAAATATATATCTGCAAATTTCACTATTCTTTATAAAGACAGAAAAAATAAAGAGACAAATTCTATAAAGAGCTAAAACAAACACATATCAATAATCAACCACTTGTTGCATGTCTAAAATAAATTTTCTAGTTCTTAGAGCTTGACTAACATAGCAATAGCCGTCATTAATTTTATTTACATCGTTTACTTCTAATAATCGCGTAACATTTGAAATGTGATCACTGTTACTGCATAGATATTTATTGATATGTTTCTCTCTATTATGCTTATACATAGGGCAAGTCAAAAGTAAATGATAAAGATCGCCTGCAATTTTAGTCTTACAAATCTGACAGACTTTATCTTCATTAAAACGATATAATTCGCCTTTATAAAAAATTCGAAAATTTTTAGGTTGACTCAATCGTAATTGAATAATTAAACTATGTTTGCAAATATTGCTTCTCAGTTGTAAATAACTTTCTGGACCTTTGAGGCTACTAATTAGTCTGTAATTTTCATTAAAACGAGAATTAATTACTAAATTTATATCTGCCGACAAGGAATGATTTCTAATTTTCTCAGATATAGCATTTAAGCCGATTTTAGTGTAATTATAATATCTATTTTCGAGTACATTAAGTGCTCCAATAGTGCCGTTTCCCTCTTAGCTGCGAGAACCAGTTATATTTGTTATTATCTTGGGTTTCTCCTAATTCCACCAATTTATTCATACAAAGCTTTGGAAGACGAATATCTCCATGTTTTGAACTTTTTGCCACCACTTAACCATTTGCCTGAATTTCATTAAGCCGGAAGTAAGTGCACAGGAACGGAAACAACTACTTAGGTTTTCATAGAGTAAATTAACATTGTCTGAGTTAAAATAAATATTGTTAGCGTTATTTAAAAAATATAAGTAATCAGCCACACTTTGCTTGCTCATATGAAGTGACTATCTTTCGATATCAGTATCATTATATTTGTTCATGTTTTCACCAGAACTCAAGTTTAGTGATACGAGCAAAGGCAAGTGACAAGAAAGTTCGGGTTCACAAGAAACCAACATATCATGTATTACTTGGACCAAATTAGGAGAAACCCAAACTGTATCTATCACACTCATACCTCTACCAGTTATATCAGTGAAATGAGCTGGGTTATCACTAAATGTCCTACCATTTAAAACCAAATATCCAATCTCCTCCATCTAATTAACTAATTTTTTACCTCTGGTGTTATGGGTGAGATCTAGCGAATCCCTACTACTTAATAACCTACTACCCTCCAGCAAGCCTTCTTCTAGTTGATTCATATTGCCAAGCCTTGCATTAAAATCTCCACCTAAGATAATATTCTCTAACTTACCAAAACTTTTTATAGTGAACAATACGTCTTCTAATGAGGCAATACACAAATGCGTATCTAAATCAGAACGCCAATAAAAATTACCAACTGCGATTGTCACAGATTTAATTACCATCTTTACAGTTATATTTAAATAGGTAGATGTTAGTAGAGAAACATTATCACATTTATTTTTATTAACAAGTGCCATTAAACCACCACTTGGCCTTCCTTTATCTTTAAGTTTTAAAGCTTTCGAAGTAAATACATAGTAATTAGAAAGCCAGCTTGGTTTAATAAAATTATCAATGGAAACAAAAGTTTCCGAAAGACAAATTACAGTATTAGTTAATAAAGAGTTAATCGATCCACAATCTAAATTAAAAAGCTTATTATAACCCTCTATATTCCAAAAAATCAATTTCGTCAGAATATTTTCATTGACAGTGTTAATGTTAGTATAGAGTCATAATGTCAAATCATATAGAAGTAATGTATAGAATCATAATGCAAGTATAATGTCTTAAATAAGACATTGTTGAGCGGTTATTGTTTTTTGTTTTTGATAAAAAAGAATCCAATGAACCTTGTGATAAATAAATTCGTGAACTACGCTTACGTTTATAAGCTTGCTTCTTGCTGGCTTCCGATGTGTCAGTCTCTGCATCTACTTCACCACCAGAAAATTCGGCATCCGATATAGATTCGGTGTATTGTTTTAAAAGTTTCTTAATATCTTCTTGACAGCGAATAAGTATGGCAGGAGAGTTTTCTTTTTCACGCACCATTAATTTGTTATTCTTAAACCAAATATATTTAAAATTGCACTTACTCAGAGCATCTTTTAAATGTTTAAAAAGTTTGGCATTATACGGGGAAAGTAATTCAGAAATAAATATTGGTGTCGTAGGTTGTATTGACAATAAACCAGTTGTAAGTATATTATGTTTCTCTTTTTTCAGCTTTAAAAACTCAAGTTTATCCAATTGTCTCACAAATTTCACAACGATTGGACCCACAAGAGTTTTGTAATTGATACGATAGCACGAATGTATTTTATTTTCAGCAAATTCAAAACCAATAGCATCACATATAATTTTAAACATGGCCATTATATTTTCGTTTTCTTTTTTTGGAATATTAGATATTTTAATACCATCATAATAAGTAAATTGAAGCGCATCGTTACATTGTTGCTTAAGTCATTATTTCTTTCTTCAGTTTCGTATTTTCTTGTTTTAATTTATTAAATTCTCCATTGATTTTTGTTAAGCTTTCATTTATTTTAGAATCCATGTTGTTTACGTCTTTACGTAGAGAAGAGATTTCAAATGTGAGTGCCTCTAGTTTGTTTATCAGCAAAGCAGTAACATCAGTTTGTTGCCCCACTCCACCAGTGTTCACTTCTCCCACCTCTACACTACTCTTAGACATATCTAATAAATTATTATATAAAGCAATTTATACTTTTATTATTTATTCAAACTCGTTGCAAGGATTTTTTTGAAAATAACACCACTTAAAGAGCGCGAAAAGAGCTTTCCACCAATTCAAATAAATCACAGTTTCTGAAATTTAACCACTATAAAAATAAACATAGAGCGAAAAGCAAACAACCTGCTTCATTCACAGTTCAAACCAGACTCCACAACAAACTACATTCTCTTTCTCAAAAAATCAACAAATCCCTTAAGAAACACATTCCCAACCTCACCCATAGGCTTCACCACTTCAAACAAACTGTACAATATCTACTCCAAACTTAAAGATCCTATTCCCATAACCAACAAAACACACACGGTCTATAACTTGAAATGCTCTACTCCCAATTGCAATGCTTCCTATGGGGGAGAAAGTTCACAATACTTACATAAAAGACTCAAACAGCACAAATACGACATTACTTCTAAGAAAATAGACAGTACAGCACTTTCCAAGCACGCTCTATCCTTGAACCACACTTTTGATTTCCTTAATCCTTCTATCCTCGCTACCCAGCCCAATTACACCAAGCTACTCCTTACTGAGTCCATACACATCCATCTCCAACCTAACCCTGTTAATCATAAAAAAGACAAAGACCTAATTTCTTCCCATTACAATTTTATCCTCTGTTCACTTAAAAAATCCTGAAGGAAGGGAGAGGAAAAAAAATAAATAAATAAATTAAAAATTACAAAAAAAATAATTAAAATGAAATAAATTAAAAAAAAGAAGCAATTTTTCTATCCCCTCTCCATACATTACTTTCTCCACACATAACGGTCCTCCCTTCTCCTGGCCTTCTGCATTACAACATACACCCTTTCATTACAGACTTAGCATTACTACTGTAATCGCACCTATGTATTTTGTTTTCTGTTTGTGTTTCATGTTATAATTTTTTCTCTTTATTTTTGTTTTGTATTGTTCCTAAAGAAGGCAAACAAAGTTTGTCGAAACGTCGAACCTGTCAATTATTAAAAAAACAATTACAAAATTTATTTTTTGGTTTTTGTTTTTTACCTTCAATTGGTCGAGAAGCCAACTAATTCTTGTTTTCACATATTAAAAATCGCTCAACATTGGCTAAAGAAAGTAAGTCGCTTATGAATGTTTCATTTCAATTGAATTCCTCGCATTTTCCTTCATTACCTAAAAGTAGCTACTCCAATATAGAGCCACATCTACATCAGCTAACTCTAACTGGGGTTCCTCTACTCCCAGAGTTAATAACTTCTCTTCTAAAACAATTTCATGGAGTGTACCTTCTGACAACTCATCTGCTGATTTCTCGTTATTTAGCTTCTTGCATGATATTAAATCAATATTCTCTTCTCTTAATTTAAAAAATGTCTTTTCTCATTGTTTAGAAAGATTAAAGCAAGCTCCTGGACTCACTCAGTAAAATAGTTATTATTGCAGATTTTCTCTTTAGCTTAATATGAATGTAAAAACTAAAATATTATGCTGGAACTCCAGATCTATTGTTAATAAGTCTCTTGAATTATCCCATTATGCTCACAAATTTAATATTGACATAATAGCTCTCTGTGAGACATTACTAAAAAAAAAGCACACATTAAAGAGTAATGGTTATAATATTTACAGAAATGACAATGGCAGGGGTGTTGCTGTATTAATTAAAAACAATATAAAACATTACTTTGTACAGCTACCAGCACTTAAAACTCTAATAGCAGTAGCATGTGTAATTGAATTAAACAATACAGATATTTTACTAATTTCCAGTTACCTATCGCCTTCTGTAAAACTATATTGTCAGGATTTGCGCACTCTGTTTAATTTGCATAAGCATGTTATTTTTGAAGGCGATTGCTTTTCAAATAATAGAAATGGCAAGGTTTTGCTTGATTTTGTAATTAGAAATAATGTAGTGATTGCTGCGCCTGATAAACCAACTTATATTCCCGATCGTTCTAGCGCTCATCCCAGTGTGCTTGATATTGGCCTAATAAAAAATATTAACTCTGTTATTACTTCTGATTACTGTGCCCTCTCGTCAGATCACAACCCTGTTATTTTAAGCATTGGTGGTAAAGTTAACACCCTACCCACTAGGTATGTGTACAACTATAAAGCTGCCGACTGGAAAAAATTCAGATCACTAATGAACAATAAATTAAGTATAAATCCTCAGGCAGTGCATTATAATGATATCGACATGTTGGTAGAGAACTTTCAAAATGTCCTAATAAAAGCCGCAAATGAATCTATTCATAAAATAACTATAGGTAAAAATTCTTAGCAATTGCCGGGAATTATTTCAGCTTCTTTAAACTTGAGCAATGGTCCGATGTCCTCATCTTTAAGTTGTTCTTCCCTAATCACTTCAGGGCTCCATTCTTCTAGTGGTAAGACAGTGGTTCTTTTGCATTGTCCCTGCTCCTTCTTGCTACAGTGCTTGCAATCCGTATTGCAAGGCCGTCTTGAAAGAGCGACAGCATTGCCATGGAGTCTTCCCTGATCTTGAATTGGTATTCCTGCAATCTCTCTATCCAGCAAGCTACTTGTCCTTCCGAGTTCTTGAAATTTATGAGCCAAGTCAATGAAGCATGGTCTGTCCGCAATAGGAAGGGCTGTCCACACAAGTATTTATGGAAATGTTCCAGTGTCTTCACGATTGCCAGAAGCTCTTCCTAGTGACACAGTAATTCTTTTCAGCCCTAGAGAGAGTTTTAGAGAAATACGCAATGACTCGTTCCGCCATCCTGTACCTGGGAAAGTACACCCCCTATTCCAACTGCGCTGGCATCTGTGTCTACTATGAATTCGCAACCAACCCTCGGATATACCAAGATTGGGGACGTCAATAAGGCTTTCTTGAGTCGCTCGAATGCTTCTTGGCATTTAGGTGTCCATTCGAAAGGATGCTGATTTTCAGTCAAACGATGTAGTGGCCTGTCTATGTCTGTAAATCCGAGGACAAATCTCCTGTAGTAAGTCAACAGCCCCAGGAAACTTCTGATTTCACGCTTATCTTTCGGGACTGGGCACGCACTCACGGCTTCAATCTTCTCAGGATCGGTCTTCACTCCTTCCGCGGCAACAATGTGTCCCAGGTATTTCACCTCCTTGCCAAACAGTTGGCATTTCTGCAGGCTAAGCTTCAAGCCAACGCCGGACAATTTTACCAAGACCTCTTCTAAATGCCTGAAGTGTTCCTTGAAGGTCTTGCTAAAGATGACAACGTCGTCTAGGTAAATCAGACAGTTTCGCCAATGTAACCCTCTCAGAGTTGTCTCCATCAGCCTCTCGAAAGTAGCCGAGGCATTGCAGAGTCCGAATGGCATTATGTTGAACTGCCATAGTCCTATACCTGTGGAAAAAGCTGTCTTCTCGCGATCCTGTGGATGTACCTCCACTTGCCACTACCCGCTCTTTAAGTCCAAAGTCGAGAACCATTTGGCCTCCGCTAAGGTGTCCAGAGTGTCGTCTATTCGTGGCAACGGGTAGCTGTCCTTCTTCGTGATGTCATTAAGCTTGCGGTAGTCAACACAAAATCTTGTCGATCCGTCCTTCTTCTTGACCAACACAACGGGAGAAGCCCAAGGTCTGCTGGAGGGTTCGATAACGCCTTGTGTCTTCATGTCGTCTAACATCTGGTCGGATTCCTGTTGTTTGGCCAGGGGAATCCTTCGTGGTGGTTGCTTAATGGGTGGATGGTCGCCCGTATTGATTCGGTGTTGCACCGTCTTCGTCCTTCCAAGATCTTTGTCGCTGCAAGAAAACACATGTTGGAACTTCCATAACAGCTCTTCGGCCGGTTTCCTGTCCTCAGGTTTCAAATCGGCAACTGCACTTTTATGAACTCGTTCATTACTCTGGATTTTGGTGCAGGTTGCCTCTCAGCTAGATCTGCGCTGACAGTCTCGGAACCGGTTATCATCTTGACCTCTTCACACCTGCCTATACTGTTCCCTTCTTCAGCTTTTGGACGAAATCCTTAGTGTTCAAAAGTCTAGCCGGTATTTTATTAGTTTTAGCTGAGATAAGCGTCCGTCCTACGACAATGCCGTTGTCGAGTTGCGGAGCCGGCTCTAATAGTCCCAGTAACCCTCCTGGTTTTCCTCCAATGCGACGGCGGCTATGGCTTCACTCCGTGGCGGTAGGATAAGGTCTTCCGAAAGCATCACTTGCCTTACCACTCCATCATCTTCTTTACACATCTTTAGAACGGTTTCCTCGTTCCCTATTCGCATAGATCTCTCATCAAAATTCAGGACGACTTTATGGGCCTTCATAAAATCCATCCCCAGTATGACTGGATCCTCAATATCTGCCACAAAAACATGATTAGGAATCTTCTTACTACCCACCTAAATGGTGATCTGGGTTTCTCCCACAACATCCATGCTCTCCCCATTGGCCGTCAAGATTAGATAACCTCTCGAAGGAGTTCTTAAATTCCACTTCGGTAGGAAACCTTTCCTGACGATAGTGTGGGTGGCTCCGGTGCCCTCTGGCAGGCTTTACCCGCAACTTTTCCTTCCAGTAATAGGCCATTGTCGTCGCATTTCAGCCGTGAAACCTTTAACTGTGCTGGAGCATAAGAAAGACCAGCCGGCTTCCGCCCCTCAAAGCCGGCTACTCGTCGTTTTCCTGATTATCTTCTCCCTTTTGCTGTTTCTTCCTAGGAGGGCGTTTGCACTCTCTCTTAAAATGTCCTAATTCCTGGCAGTTAAAACATTTTAAATACTGATGTTTTTGGTGTTCGTTACGACCGTTGTATTCAATGTTGAAAATGGATTTTGAGGTTCGGTCAAACAAAAGAACCTTTTTTAAATTTCTATCGACGTTTCGGCAAATTTATTGCCTTCTTCAGGGTAATTATAAATTTGCCGAAACGTCGGTAGAAATTTAAAAAAGAGTTCTTTTGTTTGACCGAACCTCAAAATCCATTTTCAACATTTTAAATACTGTTTAGTATTTGCGTTGGAGGGCACCAGTTCCCGAACCAGACACTCCACAAACCGCTCCACAATGTCTTCAATTTTCCCCTTCACTTTTCCAGCACTTGGAGCGACAGATGGCTTCACATAAGTCTGCCTTACCCGAACGGGTTCCTTTTGGATGCTCTTTTTTACAGCCTCAAATTCTAAAGCTCTTGCCAGCGCCTCCCCGTTCGTCCTTGATCTGGCCAACTTGATAGCCTGTTTTAATTCGGGATCCTTCAGGCCGTCGGCGAAAACATCCGCAGCAAATCCCTCCAAAAGATTATCATCCAGGCCGTGGAACCATTTTAACCAAGCGGGAGATATCGGCACTAAATTGTTGGAGTGTTTCTCCCGGGTGTTGGCACCGTGTTTTGAACTGCGTCCTGCACAGCTCCTGCATATGCTTGTCGCCGAACCTCCTCTCCATGTGTTCGCTCAAATGGGCAAAATCTCCTCGATGATCCTCCGGATTGCTCTGGAGGATGTCCAGCGCTTCACCCCGCAGCGAGATAATCAGTGATGTTGCTTTCTCTTTTTCGCTCCATCCATTTGCGGAAGCGGCAGCATTATATTGTAGCAAATAGTTTGCCCACGATGATGCTCCGTCATAGGTTGGCGGCTTAATTTGCGCAAGAGCTCTGAACGCCACTCGGGAGCCTTCATTTTCCTGTACGTCTGCCATTGGAGTGGCTCCAACTCCAACCTTGGGCAAGCCAGTCTCCGTGCTTTCCAATCGGCGTCTTACGTACTGTTCTACCACGCTTATCTTCCTCTCCATTTCGGATTTTAACTCCTCTTGGACCTTTTTCATTTCTTCTTGGACCTGGTCTAATTCTTCTTGGACCTTGTCTATGTCATTCTTCATTCCTTCTTGGATCTTATTTATCTTACTTTTTATTTCTTCTCTCATTTCATCCTGCCCCCTTTTCGCTTCCTCTCGGCTCTTCCTTATTTCGCCTTTCATTTCGTCTTGGCTCCTTTCTATTTTGTCGTTCATTTCATCCTGGTCTCTTTTCATTTCCTTCAAAAATGTCATCATTTCCTCCATTTTCCGCGTTTGACTTCTGGTACTTATGGGGATACAACAAAACTGATACTAAACTGCTACCTGTTTGGAGATTTTATCCTACTTCTGACACCAAATGTTACGTTTTCCCCTCTAAACTAGCTACTGCAACTAGTTTTAAGTGGGTTCGTATAGATAAAGTACTCTAAACTTCAATAAAGAAAACACCAATTTATTGCTATACACAATAAATTACAAAAAAACAACACTTAATAATAATTACTTCACAGTTTAAACCACAAGAGTTCACTTTGTTCACTTTTTATGCACTTTCCACAAACGTACACTTCGTTTGTAACTGGAAACTCTCTCAACTCTCTGCGGTCCCACTATTTATACCGGTGGAGAATCTTATAGAATCTTCTCAATCCTTCCACAAAGAACTAGAGCGCGTCGTCAGCGCTTACTAGCGGCCACTAAGAGAACTTGAGGTTCCTACTTCCTCTCCTAGATGGCACCACTGGCTGCGTTACAGTATGAACCGGAATTTGTATAAATCCGATGATAGACTTTCTTTTTGCTTATTTGGATCATTAGGTGTGAAGTGAACCACGGTGGATAAGTAAAGTTTTTTGAAGTTGTCAATGGAACAAATTTTACAATAGCGTTATCAAGTAAATTGTAGAAAGAAGTTACAGAACTGTTGATGTCATGTGAAGACAATATACCGTCCCAGTCAACAGATGAGAAATACTGATTCATGGCAGCAAAATCAGTTTTATTAAAGTTGTATCAAACTATAGATGATAAAGGAGAGTTATTATATCTATTAATTGGGAATGTGACTAAAACAGGAGGATGATGGGAATGTGGCGGGACAAGAGTGAGATCGGAAGGGCATTCTGTCACTTTTTTATTTTTACACGAAAAGTAGTAGTAAATTCTAGAACAGGTCGACCCTTTTTATCGTTCCTCTTACCGAGTCGCCTGACAAAATCAAGTTCGTTCGAGGCAATATTCAGCTCTAATTTTTCTTTAAAAAATTCACATAGGACTCAAGCTCCCAGTAGTTGGAAAATTCCCGATTGATTCCAAATAAAACGAAATTTCTTTTTTTTATTTCAAGATCAAGATATTTAATTTTATCTTGAACTAGCTTCACGCTATTGTCTATGCTATTAACGGGTTCTTTAATTTCTTGAACCATTTTTAATCTATTTTCCTCCATATCTTTTTTCAATTTCAAACGAAATTGATTTAATAAATCAAGAATTTCTCCGATCATTATTTACTTGAATTTATTTGTATCTATTTTTACGATAATATTTCTATATAGAATAGAATAGAGATTATCAATATCATAATTTTATTTTTTAATTAAATAAGAATAGTTGATTATTAATATTTGAAGCTTGCATTAATTTCCAACAGAAAATTTATTTCTTAGTTTGTTTTTAGACTGTCCAACTATACTGTTATTAAATCAATAAAAGTAAATAAATACCATTCAATATTAGTTGATAATACAGTTTGTTTATTTACCCTTGCTTGTATATATTGGTAAATATATTGTCTTGAATAGATGAACTACTCCTCACTGTCTACCCTACTCCAGAAGAAATTCACCTGATGAGCTCTGACTCATATTGTATATTAGAATAAGAAATTATAAAATTAGTTATTAAATAACCTCTATCCGGTAGATTTACTTGAAATTTTTACATATTGATACTTGCTTATAGTACCTGTATACCAATTTTCAAGCCAAACCGTCACTTTTTAACCAGTTTTAAACGGGAATAGACAAGATGTTCATAGTTCATACACGACTCTCGTTTCTCGCATGTATTAAACTCTCTTATTTCATTCTATGCCAATATGCTTTTTTCATCCGAACAAAAGTTCAATTTAACCAAAACAGTGAAAGATATGAAGATACTCTAAAACCATTAAGACAAAGTAGAAACGTTATTCTCAAATTTGTTTGTTTTCGGATTGCTGCAGTACTCAACGTTAAATTTAATTCTAACGTTACCATAATATTAACTGATATCACGTTGGACTATAAGGAGGGTTTTAAGATGATAGTATTAAATTCCAAAGAATAAATAATTAAGTGGTTTATTGTTACCAAAATATATACAAATAAGGGAAGGGAATAGCTAAGTGGTTAACATACTGGAGTCCCACGCCCACGCGGAACACCCGGGTTCGAGTCCAGCTAGGCTACCCTAGATTTTTTCTTCCTAGGAGCCTCTACAGCTCACTGTCCGGTGATGGACAGTGTTGTCTGTAACGAGAGAACACTGTCCGGAGGACGGCAGTGCACTTGAAGCCTCCGGGCGCCAATGACCATAGATATTGCCACGCCTTAAATTAATATATATATATATATACAAGTAGATATACGGACAGACACTGTTGCTTTTGATACGAAGATACAGACATATTCTTATCTGCTTCTTTTTCGCTGCTATCCTTTCCCCTGCAATCAGCCATCTATCCCATCTTCTAACCAAACGGATAAATTTTTCAATATAAATTGACCCTTTTTACAATTAACTACAAATTCTAAACTTTCTTTAAGTTTAATATACATTCTAAACAATCAATATTAACAGTTAATAATTTACAACAAATCATCTGTTGTGGAACACTCGCGTGACTCTCTTGTACTGCAAATATTATAATTATAAGAGGTAAATTGGCTACAAAAATAGAATTTTTATTAAACCTTACTGTTGAATAGTTTAGCAGGAAACAAACCATTTTGGCCTTGTGGCTTGTGCACCACCTCAATTTCATTCAGCTTAATTGTGTTTGAATGCATCTCAAAAAAACAATCACAGCGAGTGCACTGAGAAGGTCCGGACGCCAATAACCATAGACCTTGAAGCGCCTTAAAAAAAATATCTACTTGCACTACAATCGCTTCGCAGATACGAAGTTTTCGTTCCAAATTCATGAACCATATATTCGACTTCATGAGTTCTTTTTCTTTGTTTTTGCAATTTTCTTGAAAACATCTCTGTTTTTTCTTTAAACTTCGCACACTAACTTTACACAAACGCACTTTAATTTTTGGACGGTTCTGGGAAATATGGACGCTATATGTCCAATTTATTGGACCAAAAACAAATGATATTGTGTTTTGATCTAGATGCTGTCTTCTGGAATTTAATCTAATGATACTCTTATGTGTTAATCTAATTAACACCTGCTATGTGATGAGAAGCAGTGAGTAGCCGCATAAGTTACTAAATTCCTAGGTGAAATATAGAACTGTGCGTTAATAATTGACTAATATTATTGTTGAAAAATTATATACCAATGGGAGAACCTAAATGCCCTAAAAAGAACTTAAAAAAAGAAGAATACCCTTCAGAATTTTTTTTTTAAATAGGATATGCACTGCGACCTGAGAGATCTATTATGCTCCTCCGAACCTTCTGTAACTTCAGCAGACAACACTGCCCATCACCGGACAGTGAGCTGTATATGCTCCTAGGAAGAGAAAGTATAAAGGCAACATGCTAGATTCGAACCCGGGACTTCCGCGTTGCTAGTCCAGCGCGCTACTACTGAGCTAACCCCTTCCCTTAAGAATATTCTTTAACCAAGTCAAAAATACACAATTACTTTATATACACAAAAACTCGACTAGGTAAGGGCTCAGTGTCTCTAAACTAACAACCGGTTATTAAGAGGCACCCTCTCTTTTACTCTCCATGCATACTTGTGATATTTTAAAACAATTAAATAGAATATACACAACAAATAGAATATATAAACATATAAATATACAAACTAGCAGCGGTCACTTAAAAATTTGGTATAGTATGTCTTAAAACCAACGTTAGCGTAAAAATTTTATTTAACAACTCACTAAATCTTAGCAAAAGGAATTTTGGAGACTAAAAACAGTTAACCAAACCTTATAAGTTTTAAACAATATTAGATTACATCTCAACGCAGAAAAAATCCAAATTTGAAGAAAATGTGTAAAGAAATTTTTTTTAGCTTTTCAAAGAGCTAATTTTCATAGCAAACGTTCCATGTCTTCCACAATATTGTAATAATGAGGCGATATAGTCTCAGTCCTTCGGTAGTAAATTGATACCATGAGGTGGAGATTGGATTCAGTGCTTGATAAATATTATTTAATCCACATTTGGTTTAAATGCAATATGAATGATCAATATTAGTCCGTCACACGAGCGGCGAAATTGACGGACGCTCATGTTCGCGGACGTGAAGCAAATGTCACACGAGCGCTACATTCCACGTACTGCAAGTCACTAGTGGTTGAGGCTTCTACATGGCAGCATGGATTTTATCGCTCTTAACGTTGTTTTCATACACTGTGTGTCAAAATATCTTCAAAGTAAAAAAAAACACGGGCCGTATTGGGTGCGTCCATTAATCAGTGACCGTTTAATTAATGGACATTTTTATGTGAAACATCCGAGACTGCAACAATATCCTGAAAAAAATTTAAATTACTACCGCTTGTCGAAGTCTTCTTTTGAGGAATTGTTATGGAAAATAAAACCAAGGCTTTTGCTGAAGAACACAAACATGAGAATGGCAATACCACCAGAAGAAATGCTAGCTTGATCATTAAGGTAAGTAAACCTATATACATTTATACAGTAAACAATAGTAAGAAAACGTATAGTAACTAATGTTTTATTCGAAATTATAGTCATTACAAGACAAACTGAAAATATTACTGTTGTTGTATTATAGATAAATTAATTACAAGCAGATAGCCAGAACTAATATATTTAATATCACCCTGATATATTTTGTTCTTATTGATATATGATATAAATATACGTCTAAAAATGATATATTATCCGATCACTGCGATGATAACAATAATAATTCGTATTAGCGCGCTCATCTCACGCCACACAATCATCAGTGAAAAGTAGTGAATGCTGATTGGTTGATAGGAGTGTCGTTTATGGCGCGCGGATAGCTTGCGCCAACGCATTCCGCCGGTTCCGCTCTCGCCAAGTGTCAGAAATGACAAAACTAAAAATTTAGGTTACACTTAAAGGGTGCTCTACACCAATTGGCAATCAGATAACACTGGCGTTTAAGATTTTATGGCCGCAGCTGTATGTGCATTTATTTTTGTTATAAATTAATACATTTTGAAAGATTTAAGTTGGGTTTTATTTAATAAAGTTTTCAAAAAAATGTGGTATATTTCTTTCCTACATGATATATTTTTGAACTCTTAATCATGTACATTTACATTTTCACCTAGCAACCCTACAAGCAGATAATATATTTTTATACATAAAACTTAACACAATAACTCTCAAACATTAACACAAAAACTCTCAACTCTCTTAGGGCAAGAGAATAGAACTGAAAATATCTCAGCTGTACAGAAGTTACCTAACCTAAATGCACAGCTGACAAATTAAATCCAACTTGTAGTATTTTCAATGAAGAAATATGTGTTGCATGTCAAGTTGTAACTTACACTTGATATCAACATCATCATTTTGCACTCAGGGAATGTCAGATAACTATCATTAGAATTTGTAACAGTTGAAGTTTCAGACGGCGATGGGTACTGTGATGGCTGATGAATATGTGTTGCAAACTGCGGTTGGGTTGTGGGCGATCTACAGGGGACTAGAGTTTGATAAGATGGAGAAGTCGGTGGATAATATGATGTGGAAGGTTGAGGTTGTTGAACGGTTGGAACTTGGTATGGCTGGGAGACAGTCTGTGTCAGCAACATTTGCAGATTCTCTGCAACCTGGATTCTGCATTAAAACTTCTGTACCTCATTCAGTTTCTTTACGTAGGCATGATAGATTTGAAGAATGGCATATCTTCATCATCAGCCTTAGCTCTCGTGGATTTCTGATTTTGCAACATTACTGTTGCTTTCTGCAGATACTTAGAAATTTTTTCTTCAACTTCCGAAACAGCTTTCCGCTTTTTGTCAAAGGTTGCTCGAGGTGCAGTTGGTGGTATAGCGGAAGAGTTCTGATCGACAGTTGCGGACTCAATAGACACAGCCGGATCGTTACTTGTAGAAGCACATGCACTATCCTCGGTTTCACGTAATTGCATGCCTTTATTGAGGAAAGTGAGTAGATCTGCACATACATATTTATAGCAACGTGTCCTCCCTGAACCGCTTTTATTTAACTCCTTCTCCTTTCTCTTAGCTTTCACGTACCCATCTCTTACGGTACGCCACTTTGTAATGAGCCTTTTCTGGAAAAGAAAGAATGTTAACTATATAGCCTCGTATTCTTCAATACTGCATGGTTGAAATAAAATAATCTGACATACTTAAAATAATGTATAAAATTTAAATACCTATAAATTAATAACAAATTTTGTAAGAGTAATAACAAATAAAAATATACCAGTAGTAATTATGAATATATCTATTTCATTTAGGTATCTCGCCTCAGGGAATAGCTTAACAGATATACAGAAAAATACAACATTGGGAATCTACAGCAGGGAATATTGTACGGCGAGTGTGTGCTGCTGTTTGGGATGCCATGAAAGAAAAATGTATCCCGATTCCTACAAAGGAAAGGTGGTCTGAAATCGCGAAATGTTTTCAAAAACGTTCTCGTTTCCCCCACTGCATAGGTGCAATAGACGATAAACATGTAAGGATAATTAAGCCGTACAGCAGTGGGTCACTATTTTTCAATTATAAACGTTATTTCTCTATTGTTCTTCTAGCACTAGCATACTCAAATTATCGTTTTCTTTACATGGATGTCGGTTCTTATGGGAAGGATTCAAGTTGCAATATATTTAAACATTCTTCTTTGCGAGCTGCATTGGTTCAGCAAACTCTCGGCATTCCTAAACCAGACCAGTTTTGAGATGTAGCATCAGTAATGCCTTATGTCATCGTTGGTGATGCAGCTTTTGGGTTCACTAACTTTTTAATGACTCCTTATAAAAAAATTTCAATTATCGACTAACCTTGGCCCATAGGTATGTAGAATGCACATTTGGAATACTTTCAAACAAATGGAGAATATTTCCTAGACCATTGGACTCTAGTGTTGATTTGACAGATGATATAGTTAAGGCATATAGTTGTGTACTGCATAACTTCGTTCGTGACCGCGACGGATTTCAGTTGGAAGATACTTTGGCCATTGAAGGATTTGAAGACATTGACTTGGAAATTGACAGTGTTGGAAGTCGAGCAAATGTGCAGAGGATCCGAGATAACTTCACTGATTATTTTGTAAGCAATACAGGCGAAATAGCTTGGCAGTTCACAGCAAAAGGAAACAGAAACAGGTAGTTCACTTGACACTAATTTTTGAAGGTATTATGCTACAATATGAAATATTATATGTATTTTATTTTTTTTTATTAATTTAAAGGTATTTAAATTTTATACATTAAGTATGTCAGATAATACGTGGGTATCTTTGTTATATGCTGTAAAAAATAAATACAACTACTCACCAATGATTTCTTTCTCTGCACTCTCTTTCTTTCCAAAGTCATGGAATAATGCAGAACATATTTGATTTCATCCATCCTGCTTTTTATTCTTGTGCTTTTAGCATTCGGAAGAAGTATCCCACAATTCTGGTCGATCATAAATCAATAAAATCATTTTCTCCACTTGTATTTCCATTCTGAACACAAAAACAAAAACAACACGTCCGCTCTTCCTCGCACTCGTGTGCCAACTGAAATATGCCATGTATACCTCAGCGCAGATGAATCACGTAACTTCACGAGGGACGAGCCTACTACAGAACGTCCGTGCCACGTTACCGCGGTTTCTCACGTCCGTGTCCGTCTGTCGTTCGTTCCTCATGTATCGTTCTACTCTTATGAGGAACGCCAACATTCACGGATGTGAAACAGCGTTCGTGTGTCATAAACCTTAAGGCCAAAAGATTTTTAGTATTTAAATTTAAATAACCCATTTTTAAGTATAACCTTTCTTATGTTTCTTGTAGAACTCAGCGATATTATCTAAGCATTGCTTAACCTACTGGCGTTAATGACGGGTATAGCCGACATTTGCTCGCCTAACCTTTCAATAATTTTGGTGCTAACAAATCATGTCTATAACCGTCATAATTTTTTGTTTTTAAATACTAGACACCTCATAATTACTTCCTAAAATCATTCTTCATTTTTTTTATTTCATCAAATTATAGTACAAAGAAAGAAACAATTAAGAGAAAATTGTGTTTCTGAGGCTGAAAAAAAAACTGCACGTCAAAGGATTAAGAAGTGTATAACACAACCTTACCCGGTATTAATAAAGTACTGCTTTATTGGTTAATTTTTAAGCAAAATCTTTTGTAATTTTAAAAAGTAAAAGAAATGAAATAAGCAAAATTGGTTTTGGTCAGAATTTATAATAGTTAATTATATTTTTAATAAAATTCCACACCAATGGGCATTACTTTTTATATTTACATACATTTTTCGAAAAACGTGAGATCATCCATTTAAAATGTACAAGTATTTTGTTTTTAAATATATAATTACAATACATATCAATAAATATATCTGTTCATATATCTTAATTTTATATTTTATTTAAATAATAATTGTAATAATAATGTAATAACTAATTACTTATTAAAGTTTTTTTTAATCACTAATCTGAGCAACCATTTTTTTTTTGAATAAGAAGAAATTACACCAGAGTTTATGTTCTATTTGCTCACACAAAGAGAATAAAATTATATCACAATTATTACTGGCCTATTAAAGTTGTTTTTTAATTGTTATTAAGTTGTTTTTTATGCACACAATCATGGAATTCAAAAGTTTGGTAAAAGCGTAAACATGCTATGAAGAAATTACCATTTATATGTACATATATTTTAAAGTAACCAATATTTCTGAGACTATTCCGGATATAAAATACTGTATACTCTTAGGTTATTTTTTGAAATACAGTATTTTAACACTGAAAATGTTTATTTGATAAAATCGCGATGTCTTCCCGAATAAGTGCCGAACATTTATGGTATATAATAAGTAGTCGACCAGTTACCTACATAATTAAACTGTATTTATGCAACCTCTTTCGAATTCGAACTGTGTTTGGTGTAAACGTGTAACTTGTGAAAACACAATAAAGTATTGTTAAAATTAACTCACCCGGTTTTTTTCTTGATTTTTTTTTACAATTAATGTGTGACTGAAATTATAAAACTTAAAAAATTTTTTTAACATATTCACAAGAGGGATAGATAACCAATAACCAATAATTTGTGTTTACTTTTATTCTTTTCTGGACTGGGTTTAAAAAAAGAATAAACATTTTCAATGTTTGACTTTTTCGTGAAAAATGGAGTTTTTATTCAATCAAATAACTTTTTTCCACTAAATTAAATCCTTCAACAAATCTTTAATTTATTTTGCATAATTTGAACCATTTTTCTTTCTCTATTCCTTTTTTGAATCAATTTATTTGAATATTTAGAACACCCTCCCATTAAACTCAATTTTTCTTGAATCTATATGACATAGTTATCCAGGAATTAAACTTTTTTTGAACCGTATAATTCTGACTCTCATGGTATGAACAACCACACTATAAATTAAAGCTTCCTTAACCTTTATGTTATTATATCAGTTCAAACACCTTTTTTTAACTTCAATTTTTGTGTGTGCCTATTTATTACCTTATTTTTTATTTTGAACAACTTTCCCCCCAAATTTATCGTTTTTGAACTTTATCAGCTTATTAAACTTGTGAATGTAAAAACCTGTTTTAACCTTCTTTATTATTTTGAACTTGTTTGAACAATGAATTAACGATTTATTATTGGTTGGATTTATGGAAGTGGTCAAATTCAATGTTTTCTGAAACAATTAGAACCCATTTCTATTAAAACCTCTTTTCTTTTTTTTTTAATTAAAATTAAACTAAGTTACTTATGCTCGATAAATTTGGGACAAAACTGATAAAATGGTTATATAAAATGAAAGAAAACTTGAAATATGATAAATGGGTTTAAAGTGGGTGTACTTCTAGTGAAATGTGGTTCATAATGTCCAAAACAAGAAATTGGCCCAAAAGGGGATTCATTTTAAATGCTTATTAAAACTTGCTTGTAATGAGATAAATTGGTTGAAAAAATAATTTGATTCAAACATGGTTTAATTTGACTGATTATTATTATACACTATTATTAACAAACTTACTAAGAGATTTTTTTTTTTGCTAGTTTATTGAATAAATTTCAATTCTTCTACGTTAAAGTATATTTTCTTCATTTAATATGCCCTATTCAAAGAAACATTTGATTCAATACAAAATAATTTTTGTATTTCATCTACTCTTTTTTCACTTTTAATTCTAAAATTTTTAGTTTTTTCCCCAAATACGTTTGTTCTAAACAACGTTTCATAGTAATTAATTTTTGTTTAATAATAATACTTTACCTTGTTTTCACTAATATCTTGGGAAAATATATACATATAAATAAAAAATACAGTCTATTTACAATATTCAATGTATTCTTTACAAATAAACATTCCAACAATTTATTAAAAAAAAAAAAATAGGGAAGACAATACAAAAGTAGCTAATGGACGAACTTATATCAATATTTTCTAAATATATGAATTTTCTAATTATGTTTAGTTTTTTTCTTTATATTTAACATTTATATATATTATTTGGTCTTTTACTTTCTTTCGTTGATTTATATAATATATTTAGACAGCGTTGATTTAGAACACTATAAAAAAAAGTAAAAAGATTATAAACAAAAAGAAGTGTGAAATGAAAAATGAGAGTCCAGTTTCTTTTATTTGAAAATAATGTGATAATAAAGAAGGTATTAATTAAGCTGCTAATAATATTCTAAAAGTTTGTTTTGTTAAATTTCAATTTTACCTATTTATTACTCATAAATACCATCTAATTTTTTAACTTTTGTTCTTATTTTAATTTTGTTTAAGGAACAAGAATAATGATTGCAAATACGAGGCTCCCTTGAAGGGAACTAAAATTAGTTACTGCACTCAATGTTGGACGAATTATACAGTCTCGATATATTAATTATTACAATAATACTCCAATATATTCATCATTCCTTACAGTATTTCTCACTGGGAATATTCCTCATCAAAACAGAAATTAAAAAATTTGTATGCCGTAAATATTTCTTGGGCATTTGAAGAATTTTTTTTTTAATAATATCTGTCTTAGTTTATCAAATTGCCAAGACATTTTTACAGAGAGCAATGTAATGAGCAAATTTTGTTTTTCATACAAACTTATAATTCGTTATGATTTTTACAAATTTATTCATTTATTTTTTCTTTACAAAAAGTATATATATTAATTTTAATAAATTTAATAAAAACTTTACATACCAGAAATATATTTCAAAATTCTTATTGGCATGGTTAAAACGTTTTTTAGAGTTAACAAAGAAAGACCAATTATGCCCTCGGACGAGCTGGTTTTTTTTGGGCGCCTGATCCCACATTGCAATCCCATAAAATTTGGAATCAAGGTTTAACCTATTTAATTATTCATATTGTAAAAAGCCCGCAAATGGTCTTAACTTACAAATATAAAGCAAAATGTTGAATAATTAAAAATTTGTTTCGATAACAAAGCCTCAGATTGGTTTTTGATTTTCCGAAGCATGCGTTGATAGACATGCGTTCCAAACAAAATTCAAATCAAATTTCCAACTAGAGGCGGGATTACCTCAGTAATAGCGTGCTGGTTTGGTATGCGAAGGAAGGACCGAATTGAGTCCAGGCAGTACTGTCCTCTTCTTAGGAGCCTTTAGGGTTCCAATGAGAGGACATTGTCAGAAGGAGAGAACATATGACTAAAATTCATATGTTCAGATGTTTATACCAACAAATATACAATCGCTCTGGCTGGCCTTGTCTGGCACTGTTAATAACTGCGGACTTGGTTAGTAAGCCGCATTCGGTTGATTGGCTGCAAGAAATTAAGTACATGATTTAATCTTAATAAACACTTAAGTTTCCGGATTGAGACCGTGTCATGTTTTGCAATAAACCGACGTTTCGTCACATTGCAATGTGGACGAAACATAGGTTTATAGCATACCACTGACGCGTTCTCAACAGGAAACTTGGAATGTGTTTGGCAAATTTTCGGAATTGAGTTTTCACCGGAAACATGTTTTTAAAATATTACGCCTGAGTACAAAAAAATGTTATCGTTTGCTTTGTTTGTATGTGGGTATTTTGTCCACAATATTTCTCAAAAACGAAACGAGGCAGGAAGTTCAAACTTTATATTCCGTCTAGGTACTATCACCACATTCTGCCCACATCTAGGCAAAATCCATCAACCGTAAGTGAGACTTTACTGAATATTATTGCAGCGATTTTCGCATAGATGGTTCCAACGACTTTGTTTAAACTGCATATACTATCTACTCGTACGTTCATAAATACCTATCACTTTTACTTGAAGCGTTTTCCCGGGAAATTTAGTACGGTAAATTTAGTAATATGAAGGGGGTTCTGGGAGAAATAGTATAAAAAATAGGTATAAATAGTTGAATTTGAAAGTGTTATTTATCAGAAAATCTAAATACTCACACGACTTTCACATACACCTGTTAATATTATATACAAAATAAATTTTTTAAACTTAAAATTTTACTGATTTGTCAGTGGAGCGGCAAAATACCAATCTACAAAAAGGTAGAATGCACTATTACCATACAACAACCCAATATATTTGGACAAACTTTTTTTTTTTTTGAGGAAATTCAAATCTAAGTGATTGGGTTATATCTGTGCAATTGGCATTCTAAGTTTAACGGAAATGGTGTTGGTCATTTTCGAGAAAATTTCAAAAACTCAAAACCTATTCAGTAGAATTGCACTTCCGGTTAAGCAATTTTCTTCAAATTTGGTCTTAGCAATTTTTGTATTATATAAGTGCTATATCCATACATTGAATTAAGTAGTACTTTAGACCAGAGGAAAGCGTTAAATTACTATTTCACCAGACGGACCCCCCAAAAAATCAATTTCCCCGGGAAAACGTTTTAAATAAACGATAGGTATTTATATATGTAGAGGGTATAGGATGTTTAAAGAAAATCGTTGCAACCGTCTCTGAGAAAATCGCGAAAAACTAAAATAATATTCAGTAAAGTCTCACTTCGGTGTACGGATTTTAACCGAAATCTTAGTGTCAGATGCAGTGGTAGTACCTAGACGGAATATCCAAAGCTTCCTAGCGTCCTTACTGCGTCGTTTAGTTTTTGGGATTTTGTGTTCACATATAAACAGGCCAAACGACAAAAACCTTTTTTTGTCCTCAGTTTTCAAAACATGTTTCGACAAGTCGAAAACTTCTCACGATCGCAATAGTTCCTCTTCTTACCCATCGAAAGAGAAAGTAAAAAAGTGTTCCACCAGATATCAAATCCAAATTAATAGGAGGATAAACTTTTGCAGGTTTAATTATTAATTAGTTGTAAACTAGCTGGAAATGCGTTTTAGAGCAAAACTAATTGTTGTATCTGGATACTGGAGACAACGAATTTTTTGTTAAAAATAGCCATTGGGCTATTGTCTTCATAACAAATTTTTATCTTTTTAATAAATATGCACTCTAAAAACGTTTCAACATTAAAAATTTAAAATTAACACAATAAAGGAAACATATACCATTTTTGAATTTAATAATTAGAGCACCATAAATTTACATATTATTGAAGACCTAATCGAAAAAATTGACTTATATAAAATATCATTTGTCATTATTAATATTATATTATGTACATTATGTCCATTCTAAAAAGTATTCTTAGATACATACATGAAAATAGAAAAAAAATCATAATTTGTAAATAACGAAAAAACAATGAAATAAAAAAATAAATAGAAAATATAATAAAAATACAAGGAATGGTTTTTCTCTTTACATAGATTTAGTTTTATATATGAAACTAATATAGCACTTATATGTAATACTTACAATAACATAGAAAATTTATTATATTTATATCACAAGAATATTTATGTAAACACTTATATTACATCCAATGTTTCTTGACAAATCCAGGTAATTGTATTTGTTTATGTACAGTTTTTCAACAAGAAAAAAAAGGAAAATGCTTGGCATTTTCATTTTTATCACAAAACTAGTTGCCTGTGAAAATTGGAAGCATGAGACGGTTTCTTGTTGCCGGTCATATACGTTTTAAGTTTCCCTGAGTCCAAAAGTGGTTTCTAGAAAATGGCATGTACATACATGTATTTGTATTTATATAAACAGTAATAGCTAAACCCGACCACACTTAGCTTGTGGCTCAGTCTGATTTTAATTATTAGGGAAGTAAATAGAAGTATATAGTTAACACAGATTCAGCAAGAAAACACATCATTCAATTTAAAACCCTACTTTGCTTGCTGTGAACTGAAAGGAAAGAAAGAAAGAATGTTTTTAACTGAAAGAATGTTTTTAAGAGTTTAATGAGCTGTTTTACGTCTTTCCAGGAATTTAGCAGCATTGCCTGAAGAAGCAAGTGCTAACGCAATATGGCCATTTGAAGGATTTTAGCCAGGATTAAGGAAATTAAGAACGTTTTTCCAGTTCCACCTGGAGCGTCCATAACGTAAATCCACCGGATTGGTTGGTCACAGCTTGTATGATGGTATCAAATGCTATCTTTTGTTCTTGAAGGAGTTTCAGTGTATTTTCTTGGACGAATAGCTGTAAGTCATTTCTGATGTATGATTGCTCTCTGAGCAGTTCTCTCTCGAATGTTGCATTGATCGACCTATTCAGTACTGTTAGTCTCAATAGTGCCAACAGCTTGCCACACATTGCAAGACAAAGATCCTCAATGAAGATTAGCGCTTCATTGTATACTTCTTCTGTGAAATCCAACCCATGATTGCGTTTCTTGACGTATTCTGTGCAGAATATCTTCGGCAGAGAGCGCGCCACGATCGCAACGCGTCTGCGTCTGTCTATTTCTGCCAAACTCACGAAACGCTCGGAATTTCCCGTTTCCGTGAGAACTTCGGAATAAAAAGCATATATAAATACTCTTATATAGAAATGTAACGTTGGGTAAAAATTTCAAGTCAATCCATCGACTACTTTATGAGTTTTGCGGCCACAAACAAACGGATGCTGAATTTTTATATATATAGATAACTGCAAAAATTCACAAAAAAAGTTTTCTGTCAAAATCCCTCAAAACTATAAAATAAAAAAAATAAAATATCATTTCAGGGAAATGTTTAGCTTAAAGGTAGCGCGCTGGGCTCTTACTGAGCTCGGAAAAGGACCAGCATCTGTGTTGCACTTCTTCCTAGGAGCTTCTACAGCTGTATCGAAAGAACACTACTTGGAGACCGGCTGTGTATTGAGATGCGTCGGGTGGGGAAGGCACAGTACCTTTTAGACAGCCTTTAAAATTATAAAAAAACTTTATTTTTGTGTGGCGGTTTTCTATTTATGGCTCAAAGAGTTTCTTTAAACCTTGTTTACAAATTAAATTGTCTCACTTTAATTTGGAATTTTTCTTTTTATTGGTAAACTTGATTTTTTAAAGATACTGGGGTGTTTTTAGGCTTTCTTCTGTAAAGCCATTGCAGTTCGATTCTACAAGGTATATATGTTTTCAAAAGAAAATTGGTTGAGCGGGAACGCGTGTTTACTGAACGCTATTTTTCAGTTATTTGAGATTTTCTATCAATAGGTTTCTTTAAACTTGGTATACTATCTACACTGTGTAGACTATTATTTTTGATCAAAACTTTGACTGAGGAACTTGATTTTGGATGTTCTAGGAAGGATGTGGTATCATGCATTCTTTCTTTAAGGTATTTTCTATTATAAGGTAAAAGTATTTAATACAAAATTAAATATTTGAAGAAATTTATCATTCAGAACTGTATGAATTGGAATATAAAAAAATCATCCCAGTGTTTCTCACTAGATTATATATATATAACTTTTTATAACTATATAGTTATAGATATATATAGTAATATAACTTTTTTACATTAATTTTTAAGAATGAAAATTCAATAGTATGACTATGTTTACACTAATATTCATTGACTTAAATGTATCATTTTTCCCCAGTATTTATTAAGTGTACATCCTTGCGATTTGTCTTAACTTTATCATTAGAAAGAACACAATTTACATATATCATTATTTCAATGGCAACTAGGTTTGTCCTAAAACAGAAAATTCCATATATTCCCCTTTGATGCAGGTACTACTTTATACCCTTTATATAAAAAGACGCATTCATATTCTACTGCAAATTCAGCACACATCGAACATAAATCAACCATGCTGACTAGATTATTTTTACAAACACGATTATTAAAAAATTCAAATGCAATTAACACAAATCTTCTTTTCCTTGTTCCAACAAATCTGTTTTTGAAACTCTAGCACACTAAATCTTTATCTGAATCTACAATAAAAAGATTGTTTTTTTTTTTTGTAAGTGAATGATTTTCTTGGTTTTTAACAAAATTTATCTCACATAAATGTATATAATATCATTTCTGCAGCGCTCCTAATTTTAGTAAAAGTTGTCTTCACTTTCTGAATACTGTTTGATATCTATTAATTGGCCCTCTTAAAAACTTAAGCTGAGTAAGGCCAGTATGAAATGTATAATTTTATTGCTATTTAATCGAGAATGGAGAATTTTTCTTGTAACACTTTACGCTATAAACATTTATTTCAAAGGGAACTTGAAGTTCTGATTAAACTGGATGGATTGTTTTTGTGTGAATATATTTTAATAATTAAATAAGACTATTTATCTAAATAATGAAAACTTACCAGCCTAACTTATCAAAGATTTCAATTACGTTTTGCAATTGTACGACACAAACACGCATGACTCTTTTATGTGAAAAATATTACAGTGCAAATATAGTTTTTAATGTTATGTAATCTATCCTTTGTGTGTGAGTGTGTGTAAATTGCTGAACAATCTACTCGATAATGCCTAAAATGTTAATAAAATTTATAACAAACTTTATAAAATTTATAACCAGCTGGCATATAGCCTATTCGTTTGTTTTTATTTCACCAACGACAGATGGAGACCACCTAGTTTCGGAAAGATTCCCTGCTTTTTTTTAATTTAAGGCACGTCAACATTTATGGTCATTGGCGCCCGGAACCTTCTCTATGCACTGCCGGCCTCAAGACAGTGGTCTCTCGCTATAGACAACACTGTCCATCACCAACAGTGACTGTAGAGGCTCCTAGGAAGAAAAATCTAAGGGTTAGCAATGGCTGCAATCTTTGCTTCTTAAAATATCATAGTGCAAAACGTAACTGAAACATACATTGAATACAGACCACTACAATAACTTACATTTACTATTCTATTAAATATTAAAATATTTAATAAAGTAACATAAATATTATCTTTCAATATTGGAAGCTCAAGGTGATAATATTCTCAATATTTTTTAAGAATAGTTTAAATATAAAAAACAACTACTATGTTTCAGACGATGCAACGAATCGAGAATAAAAACTAATATTATCTGACTGAATGCACATCAACAAAAAACTATGTTTGGTGTCAGAAAACTTTTGTTTCATAGAATAATTTTCTTATTGCCGCTGGTTAGCTCCGGATAAGTCCAGCCAGCCCAATGGAAGGACACCGGTGAAGTAATGTGGTCAAGCCGTCGGATGTACACCGGCAATACACAGCTTTCTCTTTCATTTTATTTTGAAGAAGTTTTGTTCGTTAGACACTTCACCTATTTCCACCTTCACAAGCCGTCCCAACTGGCTAGGTCCTCACATTCCCACTAGAAGAGCAGCAATTCTATCAGAACTAATTATTGGATAAACATTATTTCCAAACTACCACCTTATTTTAGTAAGATTATTTCACAAAATATTAATTTATTATTTTTTTTTAGAAACTAAGTAATCTCTCAACAACCTTATGGAAAATGTCATTATTTTTTTTAAACAAACTTTGTTATTTCTTATTTTCATAGGAAAGTGATTTTCTTTTTCTATTAATATTTATAAAAAGAAAAAATTGAATAACAAATTTTATCGTTATAATACTGAGATAACATGCTTTCACAAAAATTTCGAGTTCAAAATATGTTCGTAATTAATTGCTGGGATCAAATTTTAATAAAATTTGGTATTAGTTGTCTTTGATAATATAATTGCATATTAAATAATATAGTTATTTTAATAAAACATCTTTAATAATTGTAAGTGCTGGCGCAGCAGAAGGAACCATTTATACCTTCTCCCAAGTGATCAAAGGTAGCCATATTTAACTAGTTTATTGTAATAAATGGAGATTATCACAATCCATGGTTTTTTTTAAATAAAATCCATTTTCCTAGATACAGTTCGCCCACTGAGAGAAGTGGACTAGCCGCCATTTTTTCAGCAATTTTGGCATCGTTGGGGAATCATCAAGGATACAAAAACTACAAATACAATATATCTTACTGAAATAACTACTGCAAACTCACAGCTCATCATCACATTCACTAACTACCACTTATACATCTATTAGATGACTTCTTACAATGTACAACACTAATACCTAAGGAACCAAAAGATCTAAATAGCAGATATTTGGCTAATAGTTACTTTCTCCATTTATGATAACATTCAAATACTAAATTCTATTACACAACCTTGACAAAAAGGCGAGTAATGTTAAAATGTATCCACCAATTTTCCTTGGAAAGATGTTAAACAGTCTCCACAACAATGAATCAGAAGTAGCTCTAGATTAACTTTCAACCGAAAATCATACACTTCAAATTTAATGCAAACTACTTTAAATAAAAAATCCCAGACCAATTTGTTATACTTTTTTTTATGTAAGGCGCGTGAACATCTGTGGTCATTGGCGCCCGGAGCCTTCCCAGTGCACTGCCGGCCTCCCGACAGTGTTCTCTCGTTACAGACAGCACTGTCCATCAGCGGACACTGAGCTGTAGAGGCTCCTAGGAAGAAAATCTGTTATATGTAAAAATATAAAAAATTGAGTCCTATACTATGCTGAACATAAAACGTCGCCACCTCGTTTTTGCTATATAGTTGATGATTATTAAAAAAAAAATAAAATAAGAGAAAGTAAAAATCAAAACCTAGGGCATTTAGAAATTGACTTTATTTAGATATCTAGAAATGAGCCGGCTACAATTTTAATCTGTCGTCGAGGATATATAACAGTATAGTTTATAAACTATTTAACTCTTTAAGAATAGGTGTTGTTATCTTCGCGATTATGGGTATCATAATCAGCGATATACGAGATATTTGAAAGCAAGTGTTCGTTTATTAAAGAAAAAACATCAAGTATATTTTATGAAAAGAATCTTAGTCAGATCAGAGCTCATTCGAACGGCTCTCCGAGCCGTTTATCAAGATACATTTTATCAGTTGAATTAATTATACTGTTATATGAGCATTCATGGACTTTCCGTTATCTTTGCCACCCAGGAGTTTAGGAACACTGAAATTTCAACGTACATAAAAGATAAGACAATTTTGTGCAAGATATAATGTGCCTAGGTCGACTTTGAAAATGATATAAATTCTATAATTTACGTTTTGGTACATGAATAAAAATAGCCCAGCAATTATGTTTTTCGTCAGATTTATAATTATCATATAAATGAAATAACTTATGATATGTTAAAGTGAAGCTCAAGTGAAAAAAATAAATTAATGAAATAAACTCCCAAGAGAGCTTATTCAAAAAGAATAAAAGGTTATGAAATTATAGAATGAGATTGAGGATACTTGTCTTCAGCTGAATGTTGGTCCCAAGGTACTAAATGCTGGCAATCATTGGTTGGTATATCAGTGCCATGTATAACGTGTGGCGCTTCATTAAATTCATCCAATTCTTCAGTTGGATCAAGACGATGTGAAGTGAGTAAGAAATACTGTTCAGTTCTAGTTGGCCACAATAAATGCGCCATTACGATATAAGCTAAACAATCCGCTGAATACGTTATTCCTGTAACAAAAAAATTTGATCGTTATTTGATGATATCTCATCTTCGGATTTCCCGTAAAATGTAGTTCCTTTAATTCGCATCGATGTCAGATTATAGTTATAAGTTAAACCTAACAGCCTGTACTGTTAGTTTTGAGCGTTTACTATTTATTCTAGCTAAGAGTTTAAATCTTTTTACATTCTCTTATGTGGAAGTAATATGATCGTGTTAAATTTTCGAAAGTATCCTGCACAACTACAACTTTTGAGGTTTCCAGAATATGAAAATATGTAAAACTCTCTTCCATACGTATGAATGGCTATTGGGCGACGAGGTCTAAGTCTTCCCTCCCACTGCCTCGTTACTTACGTTGCAGTCTTGTTTTGATGTGGAAAACCTAATGTGGCTTACATGCCAATGGCCGCAGAAGTCTAATAGATTAAGTAAAAAACGTTTTTGGCTAATTAAGAAAGAAATGTTTATAATTTATGTTGATCAATTTACGTTAAAACGTTTCTAAGCAAATACATAAGAGTATGTATGTAACCAAATATTTCAAAAACGAAAAATCAAGGAAATTCGAACTTGATTTCCTATTTAGGTACAACATCGCAAAATTAGTCATCCTTAATGCGACTATGTTAAAATTTTTTTTTTTTTTCGCGACTTTCTTTAAGATCGCATATTAACCACACATACATCACTTTAATTTGAAAAAGAAAATTGATTTTTGGAGAGTCCTGGTGGTGTTAGCAACATTAAAATTTGTTCTTAAGATCACTTCATTGTGCTGTTGACACCCATTTCCAGCTGCCAGAATTCAAGCTTGAAGAAGAGTGACTAATTCGAAAGAACGAATATGCGTTTACAAAGAGGCTCCTGAATTTTTGAAATTTTCTCATAAAGAATTCGAACAATTTTCTTAAACTTGAAATGCTAACTTCACATATTTTTAACATATACAACCAAGTGTGAGTTTACAGAAACATTTCGTTGAAGTGAACTCTGCACGAACTTGGTGAATTTGCTCCGACGATGGATGAAAATCCGAAACCGGTCAGGAACAAAACTAATATGCATGCTACGACGGATAAAATACCGTCACAGCTCACATATTTAAGCTTAGCATATTTTTTCAAAACAATTGGTTTTAGTGAATCTACGATGAATTAGGCTTAACTTTCTATCTGCAAATAAGGTCTGTTCACGACTGACAGACACAGTGGTACATGTGACTGAAAGTGAAATGTAATCAATCACTTTCAGATGTCTCGTCTCAATTTATAATTCCTACCTCCTTATTTTTGTACTAATTCTAAAGCCAGCTAAATGAACTGTAAAAAAATCGACGTTCATAGAAAATTTGTTAATACGAGGAACATTTAATAAGTAACGAGAAATTGCGAGTTGTAACTGAAATGGAAGTCGGAGGGGCGGGGCTGTAGAAGAGATGTTGAAGGATCTTCCATCCCACTTTTTGAAGTGTTCTTTGTGGGCGTCTTTAAGTTGTCTTGGAATTCATTTCGCACAGTTTTCTTGTACTGCAGCTTATTCTGAATAATGTTATGGACAGTTCCAACGCTCGCGTGTTCTTCTTCAATTATCAGTTCAACAGTAATACGCCTATTGTCCTGAATTAATGCCTTAATGCGCGATTCGAGGGTAAAAGTTGCAACTTCAACCGGGCGTCCACTTCGTTGTTCGTCACAGACATTTACACCTTGTAAACTGTTCTACCCATTTGTAAATGTTCGTACGGCTCAAACAATTATTCCCGTGCACTTTCAACATTCTTTCGTGGATTTCACTACGTTAAATACCCTCTACAACTAAAAATCTAATCACTGAGCGATGCTCGAGCGGACTCGCTATTGTTAACTGAATATACTTGAGGTTATGCTTACCAAATGCTCTCGAACAGCTGATGAGAAACTATGTACAAGGATGCCAACTTGACGCACTGACACTATGTACTGAGTAAACAAACCGTTTCTGAGCTACAGCGATTTGTCTCGTTACTTATTGAATGACCCTCGTAATTGTATAAAATGTGGTAAGAAAAAATAGTTGAGTGTTTCTCACTAGGTTATTTTCTAATTCGTATATTTCCATCTAACCTACAGTGTAGAATATGATATAAAAAGGCTAGTGTATAAATTTTATCTTTTTAATAAAAAAATATGTGTTTGGATTTATTTGAGTTAAAAACTGTTATGAAAACCAATAAGTATTGTTTATTTTGCTGCCTCATGACAGCAGAATGTTTAGTATAAAAATAGAATTTATAAACTTGAATTATATATGAATATCTGAAAAAACTACACATAAATAGTAATAACTGTCATACCTAAAAGTAACTTATACCTCCAAAATGGAGGAATTTGTAGGGCGACCAAAGCAACAACTGGTAAATATATATACCATACTAGTGCAGAAGCTCCAAAATGTAAGAAGAAATGTAATTTAGTTTCGTTGTGTTCGTATCGCATGGTTGATCTTAATTCTAATAAAAACCACACAATTATTAAACATCTCAATGCGAGAATTAACCAGCCTGGCCATGTCTCGTATTCATCAATATCTTCGATTATATCCACTTCTGTCTATAAAAAAATTATATAAATTAAGTTAGACACTTAATGTAACCTTTTTTTAGTAAACAAAACATGAAAATTTAGAACTAAATAATAATTAATAAAAAAAACTTATTAAAAGCCAAAATGTTACCTTATTCCAAACATACAGAATTATATGTACAACGCCATAAATAAACCAGATAGTAAATAATAATGGTTTCCAAGTGAATTCTTGCCTTGTTACAGCCCAACCTTTAGCCAGTAATAGAAGTAATAACATGAAAGTCGTCTGCAAAATAAAATAAAATTTAATTACTAGGGTTTTACAAAGATATGGGCCGATGGAGTTCTTATGTTTTAAGATTATGAATGCCGAAGTTTAAAGTTTATACAAAATATTCTAGATGTAATCATTAGATTCTTAATGTAATATTATATTGTGTAATCATATTTATTTAATATCTCAGCTGAACAAAACAGCGAAAAATTTCCTGTATAATTTTTTTGAAATATAATATAATGTAAACTTCACTTGATATTTCACAATAATTTTGTCATGTATTTGTTAAATTTTCTTTGGTCAAGAAAATAAGTAGGATACAACATTTTTTACTGAATATTTCAATTCACTTAGTAAGCATAAAATATTAAGAATACTTTCTTAATTAACATGATTTGACCAAGAATTTGACTAAAAATAAATTTTTTAAATGTTTGGGTCTACATTATGTTTCACTTGTACTGAAATATTAGAATTTTGCATTACTTTTTTTTTTTTTTTTTAAAATAAGATTTTTTGTTTTCATAGTATAGTGGATATTTAAAAATAAATTGAACTAGATTTCAATAGTTTTTCATGTGTACAACAGTAATTTGTGAGGTGAACAATCATCTAATTTATTAAAAAAAAAAAAAATGTAAAACAACCTCAGACTACCTCTAGATAGCAATGCCCCCACAAGATCCTAAAGGAAATTTTTCCAGAAATATGTTTAAAATAAAAGTGATTCTCTTATAAATGGGTATTCGTTTCAAGTTTAAAGAAATCGTAGAAAAATAAATATGAAACAACTGTTCCTACATGAATTTTAACCGAAAACTTATGGAAACTCTTTCTGATGACTGAAGAATAATGTATCTGAGATTTTTGCAATTTTGGATTTATTTTCCATCTACTAACGCACATTTATTTATAGACTATTCGCTTTTTTCGTTCGTACAAGACCTCCAAACATATTTCTGATGAAAAATAAATTTTCGTATCTTCAACACGCAGGACACCTACACTGATAAGCACATACTCATAGGGCCTGCAGAAGGAGTTGGGTTTAGCATATCCACATTTTATATACACTAAGATTTTGTATTTATAAAAAATTAAAGAACAATTACCCTGGAAAGTATGTCAAGAATGTCTCCAACAACAGCCAGATCTGGATATCCAACTCCATCAATAGTAAATTTGATTACATCAATTAGATTGAAGATTAATCCGCAAAATTCCAGCAAAAGAGATGCTGTGAACAGTCTCGTCACTGGATGTCGCTGTCTCACGACTGCATACAATTGTAAAGGTACTAATATAAAATATAGTGTGAAGAACAGTAAATACAATTCCACGGTATTCTAAAATGACAAAAGTCAAAAAAATTAATTGCTTATGGAAAAGACTTCAAATAATTGTTTTTTTTATTATCTTATTTAATACATTTTATTTCGAATAACACTGTTTATTAGGATCTATAGTATCTACATAACAAACCTGACGATCAAAAGAGAACTGATACACTAAAGGATTGTAACCGCTAGTATTTGGGTTTCCATTTACTAGCCAAATATCATAATCCACTTCAACATCATAAGGCATATGGTGCCATTCGCAAGTCGTATTACTGCGGTAGCAAGACACGAGACTGACGTACCAGAACCTTTAAAACAGCGAGAAGAACAGCACAATATATTTAGATCAATCACTTCAAAATATATACAAATGACTAAAACCTTTAATAACTTATTTTGAGAATTATCAACTATTTTTAAAATTTAGAAACTTATAATCTCTTACCTAGGTTCACTCAAATCCTTAATATTGTACGTAAATTGAGAATGTTTTACAACATTCCACGGGGTATCTTCATCGACACAAAGACTTCCTTTGGGACAAGGAACCTTTCGGAAAAAATCCAGTCCATCTTTATAGCATACGGTATCATATGCTACAAATTTCAGTTTGTTGAACATGTAAGTGCATGCTTTTTCTTTATCAATAATCGTCCTATTACCGTAGTATTCTAGAAAGAAGGTCCTTTCTAATACAGCAAGCGTTATATAATGACTAGAATTGGATTTGGTTGTAATATTACCAAATATATAGCCTAATGTATCTTTTTCATAATGTAAATCCGTTTTTTGTACACCAAATTTTGATAAGAATTTAAAGAATTCAGAAGTATGCCATGTTCCTTTAAGATGTGTACTTTGCACATTTTGTACGAGGAAAATAAAAAGAAACGCAAAAGTAAAAATGTCATTGGTTAAAACATTGAAAAGGAGCATTTTTCCAATTGCACTAAATACATAAACAATTTAACCTAGATATCAACCTATCCTTCCTCACACTTTTCTCATCTTCTCAATCTGACCATTTTATACATGAACAGGCTGGCCATTGCTAGAAAAAAAAATGTTTCTTCTGATATTTTGAATGCAAAATTTTTAAAATTAACAAAAATGATTATACAACTTTTTTGATATTGACTGGGTATAGTATTACATTGACATACACATATATTAAAGCATTATAGGTGAAATACTAGTAAAAACCTATCGGGTAGGGGGCAGAAGTAAGAGAAAAGGTGAACTTAGTAAAATTTTCTATACATATTTTTAAGAAGAAACTTGTGATATACTAATTCATAAAAAAACGTCCTAAAGATTGATGAAAACAGAAAATCATTGATTAATAAACTTCATCAAAATAAGAGATGAGTAAATCTTTAATGAACCTGAGACTGCATGGCTTGTTAAGTTTGCTAGAATCATATTAGACTATTCAATATCTTTGGAATTGTAAATATGCAAATGAATAGATTTTCTTAATAACTTTTTTATTTTCTACTTGTTTATTGCTCTTAATACTGTGCTCAATTATGCGTACAATGGTGTCATATTTGAGGTAAGATGGTAGAAGGCATCATTATCCTCAAGTGATTAAAGAGATGATCCTAAGGTAGCAACTTTCCCATAACCACAAAAAAAAAATTCTCTGGAAAATCCTTCGAACAGAAGTGTTAAGTTTATACTAGTTTGATAGAAATAAGATGGTTTTTGAGAAAAACAAAAAAAAGATACGCTCGCTCCTAGACAATCGAAACCTTAACATCGGATCCTCTGTTAATCCTAATCCCATACCGATAGCAACTTTGAGCTTCCTCAAGTTTTAGCATTATTTTGCAAAACCATAAACACACACATTCATAAAGATTATTCACTAGTTTATTTACCTGACCTGACTAGTTGATTTATCTGAGTAAACTGGAAAACATTTGAGTTTCCGGGATGAGACCGCGTCAGTGATCTGCTAGAAACCGTCAATGGTTTGCTTTTACTGTTAAATGGAGCTCCATTAGCTTTCAAGTATAACGACCCTGAAGAGGTTTATTGCAATAAAGGCGAAACATCCAACATGCGAATATGGACGAAGCGAAGCAAAATATCAATGAAAAAGAAAAATATATTAACCTGTCTATCATATATACATATATATATATATATATATACAATATGTATTGAAATGAAAAATACAGTGAATCGTTTATATGAAAAGATACAAATATTACAATACATTTGTATGTGTAAATAAACATATTTAAGTTTATTTGCCTTTTATTCCCACTTTGCTAATGTAAAGTTCTACCTTCACATATCAGGTTTGTGTCATCATGCATTTATGATTTTTTTCCATAGATTCTTTGAATGAACCAATATCTCTTTTTCAAAATAACTCCTTCAGTTTGAACGGGTTTGACAGTTCTTCTATTGGAAAGGAAATATTATTTTCCATAACTCTCTCAATGATCATATCATTCTATTTACTTCACTTTTTATTAAATAAAAAACATATCAAGAGAAGTACAATTGCTATTTGGATAAAAAGGATTATGAAATTAAATAAAGAAAAAAAACATTAAAATAATATATTAAATATTTTTATACACAAATTATTTATTCATTAATTTAAGTATTATTTTATTCAGTAATCGCACTGCAATCATTGTTTAATGTTTTGAAACTCTGTAAACATTTATAAATAATTTTTAACATTATAGTGAGCTAACAAAAAATCTATTAATTTTCAATGAAACACTACTTTCCACTAAACAGCAGTTAGAGAAAGTCAAAAAGAACAAAATTTAAAAATTTACATTTTTTTATGTTACATTTTTAATTTATTTATTAAACAGTCAAATTATTTATACAATTATAAATAATTAAAGGTTTAACCAACAGAATCTGAGGGCGTAGGTTCGGCCGAGTGACCATCCTTAGAAGAAGGTTCTTTATTTCCGCCACCAGCAGCTCCATCTTCACTATTATCATCATCTTCGTTAGATGGTGAAGGAGGGTCACCAGATGGATGTCGGTTTTTCTTTTTTAATTCTACATGACCAAAACAATTTTCACATTCATCATCACTCTCTGATGAGCTTTCACCAAAATTCTTTGGCTTTTCATAAATGCAACAACCTGTGAAATAAAAGTTAAGAAAAAATAAAAGATTTCTTCATTGTTTCGTTAAAGTATAAAAACATTTCATTATGATCATATTTACACTTGCAAAAAAAAGGCCAATTTTTCGAGAATATAATACCACTAAACTGTATTATCCTATTACGAAATGGATTTAGCCACTCCTTGTGGAATTCTGGCATCTCAGCGTTTATCCTAACCTAATAACACATATTTACAATAACTCCAATACTACACACAAAACGTGCAGAGACTGCTGCTTGCAATTACATGAGTTTGGCGTATCCACAAATGCAAACTGTAGTCCAGTCAGAAGTTAGACTTAATGTGTAAAAAGGAGTACCGCTTAATATGGTCACAGTAGTGTATTTCAATTCGCTCTTTGTTTGATGCTTGTTTTAGTGATTTTCATAAAAGTTTATTCAAAATTTATTGTGCAGTATTGTAGTGCTCTGTTTAGTATTTATTAAACTTAAATTTGGTGAATTTCGGTGCACAGGAACTATTATAAAAATATAATTTTGTTATCATATTTATCAAACTTAATCAAGGTTATACACGTTTAGAGTGGCGGAGATATATGTATGTGTGTAGCTCTACTGCTTGGCGTACTGATACATACACTTATTACGTACGTAACTTACATGTATTAAAATATTGCAATCAGTTTACTGGCCGTAATTTGAATTTTAATGAGTCAGAGTTCTCTTGACAAATACCTATCTAATACAAAAATTCTAAAGAGAAGGCGAAGCGCAAGCTCTCCTGAAGCGGAAAGCAATAAAGTGGCAAGCTCCGATAACAACAAAATGGAAGGCGAATGCGGGAATATCTGCCTGCCAGGTTAAATGATATGAAAATGATGATGAAATCAATGAAAGACCAGATGGATAAAGTAGTCACAAAAGAAGACCTTACCAAGTTAGATGAAAAGGTAGAGAAAGCACTTTCAGCCATGGGCAAGATGGAAGAGGAAATTAAGGAATTAAAAGAAGAGAATAGGCAGCTAAAACAAAAATTGGCAGATTTGGACAATAGGACGAGAAGAAGTAACTTGATATTTAGAGGACTTCCGGCAGGAAGCGATTACGAGAAGAATGTTAAAGATATTTGTAAGAATATATTAGAGTTAAAAGAGAAATAAATTTAGTGCGAGCATTCCCAATTGGAAGAGTGAAGTCTGAGACTGAACAGAATACAGTGTTTATTGAATTGGCATCTAACAAGGAAGTAACATTGGTAATGTCGAAGATCAGAAAAATTAAAGATACTGGTATAAATATTCAGCAAGACTTTGGGATCCCAACAAGAGAGAGAAGGAATAAACTGTTGTCGTATAGGAGAGAAATTAAACAAACTCTAACGGATGTGCGTATACGCATAAATTCGGATATTATGACTGTAACATGTAGTAACGGCAAATCGGTGAAGTTTATATGGAGCGATTAACGGTTTGTCAACACAACACAAGGCGATCGGAACAATTCCTGAGGGTGTCGAACAGGCGAGTGCACGGGACTTCAACAAGGACTGGAACATCGGATAACAAACACAAGTAAAGAATTAAGCAATAAAGTGGTTATTAGAATTCTGTACTATAATGTGAAAGATATAGTAAAAAATATGATAAAGATTTTCTAGAATTAATTAACCAATACGAAATATTTTGTCTGAGTGAAACGTTCATAGTGGATGGTGATTTAAGTGTGTATGAGCGTCTGTTCCATAATTACGAATTATCTTGGGTTAAAGAGAAAAAAGAAAATAGTAAATTTGGGCGTGCCAAGGATGGAATGTTAATAGCGTATCATATAAAATTAGCTAATTTTGTTCAAACTGAAACGTTAAATGACACAAGTTTACTTAAAATAAATAAAGGTAAACAAACGATGCATCTGTTACCAGTCTACCTTAGTTGCACTTCCTGGGCAAGAGAGTTTCCTAGATTGTGTAATTTCTTTATACAAAATAATATGCACAATTATATTATGATAGGAGATTATAACGCTTGAATTTCTGATTCACAAGTAACGCCTGATGAAATCGATGGGCCGAGTAGTACAATAAGAAAATGAGGGATAAAGTATTAAATTATGAGGGTAAACAATTTCTAAATTTTTGTGAAGATAATAATTTATGCACAATAAATGGAAAAACTGTAGATGATAGCCAGGGTGAACTCGCATTTGTAAGCCCTATGGGTACCTCAGTCATTGATCTGTGTTCTGTCCCTTATCATATGCTTAATTACATAAGCAGTTTTAAAGTTTTGGCCGAAACATACTCGGACCACATGCTCGTAGTATTAACTTTAAATATCGATGAGAAACCAGATAAAATTAAAAATAACATTACCACCCAGGTTAATTTTTACTAATAGAGATAAAAAATATTATAAAGATAAATTAAAACTTAAAAAGCCAACAAAAACTATCTTTCAGATAACACACAGAAATCAGTGGATGGATTAATATCCGAAATTACAAAAGCAGCTGAACTGGGCAAGTATAAAGGCAGTAACATAAAATATAAATTAATTTTAAATGTTTTAAATTAAGAAAAAGATCGTTTAAATTATTAAGCATGTTTCGTAAACCTAATTCAACTTTTATAAAAGAACTTTACTTACAGATTGTATAAACATACGTGCGAGCTAAAGCGCCAAGATTACTATGAAAATACAATACTTTCTTTAAAACAATATGGAGTTCTGGTCTTTACTGAACTGCTTAAACATAAAATCAAATTTCTTATTCCTAATTGTAATTCTTTTGAATTAATTGAATATTTTCAATCCTTATTGAATCCGGTAACGAGCAATGTTCTCTTATCATACGCGAAACCGTTAATAAATAATGATGTATTAGACAAGGAAAGTACGTTTGATGAATTAAAAGAAGTATTAACGAAAACCAAATTAAATAAGGCTCCCGGAAAAGTCGGAATTCCGTTTGAATTCTACAAGTACGCACCGACTGAATTTCTGCTGGAGATTGTGAAGGTATTTAATGTTATATGAGAGTGGAGTTATTCCAAATAGTTTTGCCAATGCAATAATTTTCCCTATCTTCAAAAAAGGTGACTTTCATTTATTACAAAATTATAGCGGATTATCCTTTACTGATAACATCACTAAATTATTTTCTGGAATTCTCAAAAATAGAATTATCGATTGGATAAACTCAGAAGGTCTACTAGGTGAATTTCAAGCAGGTTTTCGGGCCGGATACTCCACCACAGATCAAATTTTTTCACTTTACAATATTATATACAACTAGTTTGGGCCTAGAGGAGGTACTAATAATAAGGTTTCTGTTTTTTTTATTGATATAAGAGCTGCATTTGACTGCGTGAATAGACGTGCACTTTTCTACAAACTATGTAATTTTGGAATATCAACAAAAATGTTAACTGCCTTAAAAGGTTTATATAATAATACATCCGCTTCTTTATGGACACAAAAAGGTATAACAAGTGAATTCGGCGTCTCCACAGGGCTTAAACAGGGTTGCTCGATTTCCCCAATACTGTTCGCTTTATACCTGAATGATCTTTATGATGAACTTGATGGGGGTATTAACCTTGATGGAAAGAAAATTAAATTATTAGCCTTTGCGGATGATGTCGTGATATTATCAGACAATATAATTACTATAAGGCGAATGATACAAAATTTGGAAGTATATTGCACAAAATGGAGTCTCGATATTAACTTGAAAAGCTCGAACTTGTAATTTTTAAGCCAAATGCGGGGAAAATATCCAACAAGGAAAGATGGTACTTTCGTGGCCAATTAATTGATAACGTAAACGAATATGAGTATGTTGGTGTGAAGTTCACCTCGACATTAAATATAAATAAACAAGTAAATTGGAAAGCCAGTAAAGCAAAATTAGCTCTGAACTCGGTAGGTGGTATTCTCTTTTCCGATAAAGATATTAGGTTTTCCTCAAAAGTGAAATTATTCCATGCAACATCGCGAGCTATTTTATGTTATTTTAATGGAAAATCTATGTTCTATGGAACAATTGTTAACTTGCAATTGTGGTAGTAGTGTTAAATAATAAAAGAGAAGTGCGGAACTCGCCTGACGATCATTTGATCAAGGCGCTAAATGACTGTAAAAATAAAACATGTAAAATTACTATTATCTAATAAAGCATTTATTATAATAATAATAATGTGTAAAAAGAGTGACGCTAAAGTCGAATCCAATTCCTCAAAATCTACTGTGGCTCCCTTGCGATGTCTATATTTGGAAAAGTTTGGGTGAATTTGAGTGGTGACAAAATAGATCTGTCTATGGATTCGCTAATCCAAAGTAGTTCCAACAATAAGGCTCTATAAGGAATTTATAAGTGTTGGAGGTGTCAGTGCAAATTGCCCTTCTAATTGTTAGATATGGATGCCCGCAGGTTTTAACAATTTAGTAACACAGAATCACAAAGGAACCAAATAAATTTCCTATTTTGATTCAGATTTGGTTTATAGTCCATCTAATTGAAGTTAATGTGGAACAGAGGATGTGTATTCCAATTATACCCAGAAAAAATCCCGAAAATTTCCTTCTATGTTCATGACAATGTATTCAATTTTGTAGGAAATACTTCCCGGTTAAACTCTTTATTTTAAAGCTGACAGTACTTCTACTGTGAAATGAGTCATAATGCACAATTTTACACAAAATTATTTGCATTATTTTATCATAAACTTTAGAACATGCCAATTTAGCGAATATAGCTTATCAACCATAATTTAAGGCTACCAAACGCACATGTGGCTCGCCTAGTGTCCAAAGCCTCCACCTTCACCTTCGTATCTACATTTTCATCTTGGCTTTATTTTAAACTATTGCACATAAGTTCTAAAAACATCATTTTTTTCAGGAGATCTGGTGCATTTCGTACTTGAAGATCTGTAAGCAATATTCTTTCAGATTCCTAGACTCTTCTTGGAGAAACTGAAGACTTTTTCCACCCTCCCCTGAGAATTGTTGCACCCTCCCCTGCCAGATTGTTGGCCATCTCGCCAATATGAAAATTAGTAAAGTTTGCCTAGACATTCTCAAAAGATTTGCGAACTGATGTTCATAAATTCAATGCTTTATTGTGGCATGACTATTATTGTTAATAATTTCGTTAGCCCTCAGTTTTTAAATCGCTGTACGAGATAATTTGTATTTTTTTTTTAAATTAGTAAACAGATATAATAGGATAGTGAATTTGACGGAATTTAGCTTCATAATAAGATCTCTAAAAGCTGTCAAGTTCCGGCTATTTTTTCCTGTTTGTTACCAGAAATTTGCTAGTACTACATAATACAAATATAAAAGATAATTAAAAAAAGAAAAACTTACATTTTGATTTTTTCCTGTTTAAATGTTCATTATCCACAGTTTCCGTGGACCATTTTACTTGTTTCGCTGGCTTTGGTTTTCTTAATGTTAACCTTATGGTACGTACTCCCTGCAATTGAAAAGAAAAAAACATGAAAAATATTAATTTCAATATTCAAACTGCACACCTTAGTGGATTATATACAGAATTTAATGAAGAAGAACGAACAATAAAGGAAACCCTCCCAAAACTTCCTGTTAATACAATTTTTATATTTCTGAATGACAAATTTTCCTAAAACTTTGAATTTTTACTAAATACGGAAGAATCTATTTTATAATTTAGAGGGTAGCGTCAAGTCCCAGGATTCCTCATAACACTTCTTTAATCATTTTCTTGGAAAAAAATACAAAAAGAAGTGACAGTTGTGCAATTAGTGTAACAAGTTTAAAGAAACCCGCCGGTGTTGTTTAAGGGAAAATGGCAGAACTTTAAAAAAATCTGTACAGGAAATTCTCACTAACATCATACAGATGGAAGACCTATGAAATAATCTGAAGTGGCACTTTAGTGGAAAGTATATGTTATAAAACTAGTGACAGTTTGTTATAAACAATATTTTATATGGAAAAGATGTCTTCGGGGTTGAGACCGCGTCAGTGGTTTGTTGTAAACCGACGTTACACCCATATTACAAGTCAGTGTTGTTTCAGCACTAGAAGCTACACTACCCTGAAGAAGCTTGTCGTAATATTAGGGAAACATAGGATTTGAATTCACTGATGCGGTCTCAACCCCGAAGACATGTTTTACATGACAATGGCCGCGGAAACCTGAAAGAATGCTGGCCCTACGTGATTAAAGATTTTTAAACGTTTCGACTTGTATTTATTTCTCTTTGAGAATCAAGACAAGTTGTAATTGAAAAAGAAATTCAATATATCTGATTGCCAGTAAGTGTATGAATACCATAACTCCATAAATACCTTCCTCAATATTCTTAACTACATTTATATTAAATTATTTATTGTAATTGATAATTCTTTTTTAATATATATTTTTTTTTTTTGTAAAATGGTGCATGCGATCGCAAAGATTTATTGTGCCCTTACTGGTGCAGACCTAGACTATTATTTTCAATCTAGCAACTCTTCCAGTCCTTTCAGAAATTTCGAACATTCTAGGGAAGGTATATCCTCTTCCGACACCTCCAGGTTTCTAAACCTGTTCTGAAATATATGTCAGAATCTATATTAGAATTCTTTCTTTCATTCCACAGAATCTGCAGGCACCAGCTCATTCTATTATTTTATATATCTTCATTCTTTAACTGATATTAAATAATGTCATTCAATTACCCAATTATTCTATTACGTTCGATTGATTTAATACTGCAGATATCAAAGGTTTTATCTTTTTAATAATGGCACACTTTTAACGAAACTTTTCTTTCAACAAAATGTCAATTATTTGTCAATGTCAATTAAGTTTCTAAACTTAATTTAATATAAGCTACCAACTAATTTCTCTACCCCAATAGCAAGGAACCAAAAAAAAATTCTGCATTAAGATGTATAATTTATTTTACAAAAAACTGTTCATATTTCATATAGATTTTAATAATTGCGTTACATTTTAAACAAATTAATTCTTAGATTATTATTATAATGTTATTTAGGATACATTTCAGTACATTTACAACTTCTATTGTATAACTTTCGCTTCGTATAATTTCTTTATTGAAGTTTCAGAATAATTCAATTCATCAGTAAGTATTTCTCGAGTATGTTGGCCAAGGTATGGTGGAGGTAATCTGACAGCGTTACATGTATGAGAATAAGTCACTGGTGGTCCAACCATTCTAACGACTGTTCCTTTTGATGTTTTCATTTCTTTCACCAAATCAATCTCTTTTACGTGTTTATCATTAAATACCTAGATCACAAACTTCAATTAACAATGACTAAAACTAGTCTACTTGAAATCACAGAAAATTGACTTAGCTACTTACTTGTTCAATAGTGTTCACCGGGCCATAAGGGAATGAACCGCCTTCAAACATTTTCATTAGTTCTGCTGTAGTTCTTTTACGAAAATGTGGTATGAGTAGATCGAGTAAAATATTACGATTTTTCACTCGAAGTTCGTTAGTTGTAAATCTTTTATCGGAAGCTAATTCTTCAACATTTAATTTCTTACAGAGAGAGACGTACTGTGCATTACTTGCAGCTGCTATTGTGATATAACCATCTGATGTCTGAAACGCTTGCATTGGTACAATACTTTCATGAGCTGTACCGTATCGTTTTCCTTCAATGTTTAGGTTCAAATAATTACTTCCAATATTGATTAGACCAGCTATTTGTGTTGACAAAAGATTACAATCAATTTTTTGCCCTATACCAGTTTTAGCACGTTCGAGAAGTGCAGCAAGTATTGCACCATGAGCATAGAGGCCTGTTGCAATATCAGTCATTGCAACTCCTGGTTTACAGGGTCCACCCCCGTATGGGCCTGTTATCTGCCACAGACCTCCAACGGATGCTGCTATTACATCAAGGCCAGGCCTAAATTTATAGGGCCCTTTATTTCCAAATCCAGTCAAAGAGCAATAAATCAAATGTGGTGCTATATTTTTCAATTGATCATAACCCAGCCCCCAATTTTCTAATTTGCCTGGTACAAAATTTTCCACCAAAACGTCACACTTTTTAACAAGATCGTGCATCACTTTTATACCATCCTTGGATTTAAAATCTACACAAATACTTTTCTTGTTTCTGTTTAATGAGACAAAGTAGCAAGTCATTTCTTTATTATCGTTGTTTAAATACGGTGGCCAATTACGAGATTCATCTCCGGTACCTGGTACTTCAACTTTAATTATTTTCGCACCAAGGTCGCCTAGTATCATTGTACTTAACGGACCTGCAACTAGTCTAGTCAAATCTAGTACCTTTATTTGTTCTAATGCGTTAGAAGAGTAGAACCTAGCAGAGAGCTTGTTCAAATGTTTCCACATACTTTGGAAATTATCTAATTTAACTTTTTGAAACTATTAAAAGAATAAACTACTTACTTGAGGAGCTCTACCATCAACCTGCTCGATTGTTACCGTCTGCGTACTACTTCCTACTGCTTCACTTGTTCTTTCAGCCATAAATAAAACAATTTTTATACAGGTTGCAGAGAACCTTGGTTTTTATCTTCAAATACACAATGAACACTAATTAACAATCTGAGATAAAATCATTATCTCATTTGTGTATTTATTTTGTACTTAAACTAGACAAACAATTTTCTACTGAATTTTGTAATATAAAAAAGAAATCATGCAACCTAGACTGTTGTTTATGAATCTCATTGGTCAAGGGTACCACGGTCACGTAATTATTGGAATAGGGCAAGAATACGCCACGGCCATCCAGAGTTACATCTTTTAAAACTCTACTTGGAGGTTATTGAATGGTTTTGTTTAATTCTCGTACTAAAATGACTTACAGGCAAACAATCGCCGTTTTTTTTAGTGTATATTCATGATATAATGTACCACAGTGTATTTTATTTGGTATTCAATCTTTGGGATATTGAACTTCAAGATCCTAATAATTGACAGCTTCAGGACATCATCGTTAAAGAGTGCTATATCTATTATCAAATAATGGTAATGAAATTTTAAACAAATTAATACAAAACGAGAACATTTTTCAATTCAAATTTTAAGGAGGAATTTAAAATAGTTAAGAAATTTAACTGATTTAAGTGAATAAATCTGTTTAGAATGCATAAATTATTTTGTTTATTCATTATTGCTAAATTATGATTCTCTTACTAGCACTCTTATATAATGTAATATTAATTTGAGTAAAGAGTATATACATTTTATAAATAATTCAGGTACGCTAGTAATTTACTGTTTAAATCTAATTTTCGTTCAAGTAATTTGTCTATGAATGTAATTTGACTTGCTATGATGCTTATATTCTATTTTCATTTCAGCCATTAACAAATACTCCAGTTGTACCTATACCTGAAAAAGAAATAGTAGATGAGGATAGACGAGTATGGATTGGGAATCTAGATACTAGAATAACTGAGTGAGTAATATAACTTGATATAGATATATTCATTAAGATACGATACAATAAAATTGATAGAGATGAGGGGAGGGACAGGATAAAAAGCCAATGTATTTCTTTAGGAATCTTTTTTTCATAGTACCTATTTCAACTTAAACCAGCCAATATGGTTCGAGATTGATTGTAATGAATTAAATTGTGAATTTTCCGAGGCTAAATGTCGCAAAAACTGCTAACAGTTTTTTAATAATAAATATAATAATAATAAGAAGCCTTTATTTACATATTTTACATAAAATGAAAAACTTTAAATCTCAAATAATTATCAAATAATTAAAACAAAATAAAAGAACATTCACTGAACAATTTAAACAAAATAAAATAAAGTCCTTAAAAAAAAACTAAAACTTCTCCACTTTATTACAATAAATTTAAAATTTCTTTATTTCAATTTTTTATATCATATTGAACTTGAATAAAACTGCACTAATATTTTTTATTTATTTTCTTTCGAATGTAAAATATGTAGGCCTTCCCCTAAGGGAGATTGTGGTCCTTTACCGGTGACTAGCCGTACCTAGGGTTAAGAGTTGCCTGATTTCCCACTTGTTCACACTTCTTGCTCCAAAAATCTCTATCTTTCGCTTTCCTCATCCAGTTAATTCCCTCTTCTTTTTTTATTTCATCTGACCATCTTTTGTGCTGCCTACCTTTTTTCCTTTTTCCTCCTAAAGGTATCCATTCCGTGACCATCCTTGTCCATCTTTGTGTATCCATTCGAGCCAGATGTCCAGCCCACTCCCACTTTAACTTCTTACAGTACTGAGTTGCGTCTCTCACTGAAGTTATTTCTCTAATAATTTGGCTTCTAATTCTATCTCTTCTCTTTATTTTTAGCATGTTCCTTTCAACACTTCTTTGCCAGATTTCTATTTTCTTTTCTATAGCTTTAGTGGTCGACCAAGTTTGACATCCATACGTCAGCACGGGCAGGATATTGGAGTTGAATATAAAGCTCTTCCATTTAACATCTATGTTGGCTTGCATTATGTTTCTCAGCGACCAATATTTCCTCCAACTGAGAGCTATGCGCCTCTGAATCTCTTTCGTGAGCCTGTTTTGGAAAGATACTGTCTGCCCTAGATATACAACATCTTCCACCACTTCGATACTGGGATGGTGTACTTTTATCTGGCTAACCATACTGTTTGTAATAACTTTGGTTTTCGAGTAGTTCAAACTAAGTCCAACATCACGACTTACTCTTTCCAGATCTTGAAACATTTTGATCAAGTGATCTTCGGATGTGGCTACTAGAACCACATCGTCCGCAAACTTTAGGTTGTTTAAATACTTTCCATTTATATTTACACCAATGTCGTCCCATTCTAATCCTCTAAAAATATTTTCCAGCACTGTTATAAAAAGAGTAGGGGAAAGTGGGTCTCCCTGCCTTACGCCTCGCTTTATTGGGAAAGGATCACTTCTGACATCGCCTTCAATAAAAGCTGTATTTTCTTTATAGAGTTCCTTTATTATATTAACATATTTCTTTTCCACACCTATTGAAGCTAACGCAGAAATGATACTATTATGTTTTAAACAATCAAAGGCTTTAGAGAAATCAACAAACCCTAAGTAAAGCTTAAGATTGTACTCATTGGCTTTCTGAATTAGTTGATTTACAATGTGTAAATGGTCTATTGTGGAGAAACCTTTCCTGAAACTTGCTTGATCAACAGTTAAATTTTCCTGTATTTTCTTCATTATTCTATTATTTAATATACTAGTAAATAATTTGCAGAAGGCTGGAGTGAGAGATATTGGTCGATAGTTTTCTATTTTATTTCTATTTCCTTTCTTATGAAGCAGTACCATCTTAGACTGTTTCCATTCTACTGGTATTTTTTCATGGACTAGAACACTATTGAAAAAGTCACATAAAACGTCTATCAAATATTCACCACCTGCTTTTATTAATTCATTTCCGAATCCATCTTCGCCTGGCGTTTTTCCTTTCTTCAAATTCTTCACAGCGTTATTAACTTCCGATATTAGGAAAAGTGGTACCTCCTCTTCATTCTGCATAAATGTTACTTCACTGGATATTTCCTCTTGTCCAAGTTCATATAAATCTTTAAAGAAATTTCTCGCTACTTTTGACATTTCCTTCCTTTGAGTAGTATTTCGTTCTTGCTTATTTTCTAAAGATAAAATCCAGTTTTTTCCTACACTAAGCTCCCTTTTTATCTGTTTTGTTGATCTACTAGTTTCTAGAATCTCCATTACTTTATTCTGTTCATATGTTTTTAGGTCATCTTTTATAGCTTTCCTAATTAAATTATTAAGCCTTCTCACTTCTGGCATACTCTCCTTTCCTTTTTTAACTTCTTTCCTCTTTTGTAATAATAACAGTGTACTTTCCGATAATTTCGAGGTATATCCCTTCCTCTCTTCTATGTCTTTTATTATGTCAGCGTTGCACGTTTTGATAATCTTTGTAATTTTATTATAATATTCCTGAACTTGCCCCAGACTACCGCTCAATCCTTCATTTTCACACATTAACTTAAATTTTTCCTGAAAATTTTTTCCTGCCCTTTCCCCTTTCAGCTCATAGCAATTCTTCGTTCGTATTGAAAATCTTTTCCTCTTCATGTCTTTTATATTCAAAGAGATTCGAATCATTCTATGGTCCGTGTTAAAGTTTAATCTAGTTAAGACTTTTACATTTCTAACGGAATGGAGATTGCCTATTAAAATATAGTCTATTTCATATTTCTTTCCGTCAGGAGCCATCCAGGTCCATTTATTTTTCTGCTTAGCTTTAAAAAAGGTGTTTCCAATTTTTAGTTGTTGACTATAACAGAGATTCATTAACATTTCGCCTCCCTCATTCCTAGTGCCATAATTTGACTTTCCGATTATAAATCTTTCTCCATGCAATTTTCGTCCCACTCTTCCATTCCAGTCTCCCATTACAATTAATATATTTTTCTTGTTCTTATATTTTTGCACTAAATTCTCCACATCCATATAAAACGCTATTTTATCTAAATGATCAGAAGATGAAGTAGGAGCATACACCTGGATTACCACCAACTCTTTCTTATCAGTTAATTTAATTCTTAGGATTGCTAGTCTTGTGTTAATTTCCTTGAATTCTAAGATAAGATTTTTCCATTTATTATTTACAATAAACCCTACTCCTTGTTGTCCATTCCTTGATCCTGTATGCATAAGAATTCCAAAACTCTTCTCTATAATTGTCGGGTATTTTCTTCTTACTTCCGCTAGACCAACTATGTCCCAATTGATTTCCTTCAGAGCATTTTCCAATTCAAACCACCTATCCTCGCCCAATAATGATCTTACATTTAATGTACAAATATTCATTATATTTTTCTTTGATTTTAATAAATTCCTTTTCGTTATTTCCTGTCGTTTATTATTTACATTTTGTACCATATTCCTGTTCAATTGTCCTTTAGAGTATCCATTATCCAGTCCGCTTATATCTGTCCGTAAAACTGTTGATTGCTAATCTCTCACGACACATTGATACAATATGTTAGGAGATTGTACTTCCTTCGTTTTATCCTCACCTTTCTTACGAAAAAAGTCTCTAAACTATTGCTTCGTGTTCTTTTGCCTGAATTTTTTATTTTATCCGTAATATTTTTACTTCTATTCTGCTTGCCATCCTTTGAATTCGTTGGAGAATTTTCTTCGCTTCGTGGTCTTTTGCTTAATTGTAGTTGACCCTCTTTCGCATTTAGGTCTTCTAAAGAGTAGAAATGGCCGTTGATTAATAACTTATCAGACTTAAATATAACCTTATCTCCCCTTTTCTTATACCTTTTAAAATATGGAAAGAGCTCTTTCCTAATTGTTCTAACACTAGGCGATAAATCTTCTTTTATTTTAATATTTTTCCATTGTTCTATTTGAGAAAGCTTAAACTTATTCTTAAGAATATCGTTTCTCAAACAAATTGAGTTTAAAGTTACCAATAAAGGACCATTTTCATTTCTTTTATTCAATCTTCTGATGTAATCAATATTGTAATCATTGACAGGTATATCAATAGATTTTAGAATATCCTTCACTTGACTTAAGGCTGAGGTATACGAGTCATGTTTTATTCCAAATATAACAATATTGTATTTTCTTTTCATCCTATCTTCCATTAGTCTACCTTCATCATACTTAAGTTTAAAATCGTCCATTTCTTTTCTCAGACTAGTAATCTCACCTCCAAAATTAGCGTCAATGTCATTAAGCTTTTTCTCTAAAATATCTAATTTTCCAAGTTTTTCCAGAATTATGTTAAATTTATCCTCAACAGACATATTTAGCTATTTAAATTTATTAGTATTTAAATATACTGGTTTCTACTTTCCTCTTTTATTTAGCGTAATCAGAAAAAAGTAGTTAATAGCCACTCAACTGACTTGGCATAAATATCACGTAACAAAAACAATAATAAAGTTAGAGATATAAACGTACCTATAATATACAAACAGACAGCAAACAGTTCTATGTTGGAGTCCAATAGTTCATGAGTTATTAAATATTTTGGTGTTACACTTTCGTCAAATCTGCTTCCCCCACCACTTGACTGAAGCTTACACTCTGATTATTTTATAGAATTTTGATTAAAATAATTTTCTTAAAATCTTGCAAACTAATCGATAAAAATACGCAAAATTTTAACACAGTAAAGAATTCACTGAGATTGAATCACTTGACAAAAATCGTGTTTTTCACACTATTTTCTCCCAGGTAAATTGGCACGAAACACAGAGCCGATCTTTACTCTACCAAACGTAACAGGCAACTCCCATAATAAATATACAATTGAATTATTATTTACAAAAATTTTTGTGGGACACACGTACGATATCTCGATTGGTGTTGAAAAAGACGACCTTAGAAGTAGGGACCTACTGGTAGTTGATATGAGCTACTATTTGAGTTTGTTGTCCCGCTATTGTACAGTTGTCTTATAATCTATACATATCACAAGGACTATATTTTCGATATGAACACGGATACCCATTAGAACCTCAAGGAAGCAGTAGATTTGACTTACATTCTTTCTATCCATCGGTCCATAATCGAAACATATCATATACATAAATTACAAAACAAAAAGTTTTTTTTTATATATAAGGAGGGTAATGTGCACTCCGACTTTGGAGATCTATTGAGTGCCAGGATTTCTCAATGATTGCTGGCTTCCAGGCAGTGTTCTCTCGTTACAGCAAACACTGCCCATCTCGAGCAGTAAAGGAAGAAGGCCTAGGCTCCTAGGAAGAAAAAATCTAGGATTCAAACCGGGACTTACCGCGTGCGAATCCATAACGCCACCACTGAGCAAATCCTATCCCTTAAAAAGAGATTAAATTTACTTTTATAAAAAATCTTACTTTTTTGTTTATTTATGGGTTTCAACTTCTGAAAATTGTGCAAAAATATGGATCTATCGAGAAGTTTGATCTAATGTACCACAAGAGTGGACCGTTAGCTGGCCAGTCAAGAGGTTTTGCTTTTGTAACATTTACCGAAAATTCTAGAGCTGAAGTTATGATGAAAGACCTCAATGGTAAAAAAATTGGCAACAAAATAGTAGTTATAAAATGGGCGCATACCTTAGGCAAGGTGAGTAGAAATTTTGAGTGTTTATTTCTGTTAACTGTATTGTATTGTGTAAAAACGATATTTTGTTATTATTAAATAGTGAAAAGACATTTTGGTCATTAATATCTTTTTAACTGATAATTGAATAAAGAATAAAGTGGCTTGTTAATCTCGGCTCCATTATTTTTAACGAAGATATATATTTGATTAGCCCCCGTCTGAATCTGGTGAAACAACTTCATAACGAAAGACTGTGGCATGATTTGCCTTGAGGTAAAATTCAGGAAGAATAAGCTGTAAAAATTATAGGAGCTTAAGACAAGTATGATTGATTATCTTAACTTTCCGGTTTGCCTTGTATACTCCTGTAAATGTTACCTCAGTTTCTCATATTTTGTTATGAGCAGCTCTAATCTTGCAAACAATAACGTAAACTTGGAGCAGTTTCTTTTGGCGAGGGGACTACGTATTCCTTTCATGTTTTGTAGGTAGTAGCCGTAAAAATGGCGATATAATTGGAAATGGGTTTGTAAATTGGCAGTGGCTGAATTGACAGGTGTGATATACAGGCGTTATGTAAAAATAATTTCTGCGTGATATAACTTCTGTCACCTCATATATATCTCCATTAGACGCAAACTTATCAACAAATAATGCAGTTTTATAATAAATTTAGAAAGAATAAGAACGATTGCATTAATAGTTTTTAACAATGAAAAGAAGAACAAAGAATCAAATAATTTGGAAGAGGTTTTTTCGGAACAGTTGAGATTTTCATTTTTTTATAGGTTCAAATGTAAAGCTGTTTTTACTTTCTCTCACTGAATATCATGTTGAATTTTTACCGGAGATATGTTTTGAAAGCCCCTCTTTTTTTTTAAGGAAATATTTATTGTTAGCGAATGCAATGTCTGTATTAGAGTCCAGCACAACTCCGAAACGAAAATCACTAGAACAATCCTTGATTTAGTGTGAAAATTTGTGTGGGAATTCACTTTACGAATTATACAGGGAAGTTGCGACGAAGCTAATAGAATTGCATGCCTTACTATAAACGTACTGTTCTAATACCTAGTAAGACTAAACGTTCAGTTAGAGTCCCATATTTGAAAAAAAAATTGTCAAAGGAATTGAATAGTTAAAAAACGTACTAATACATAATTTAATTGCTGAGTCTTTTTTTATTTTATTACATAAACAGGAGGTGGAAAAAACTAAAGTTGAACTAGTAATTCCAGCGTTGGGGCAAAAAGAGAGGAAAGAAAAAAAAATAAGGTAATTTATTTCATTAATTTTTCTCTTTTTTTTAATACACTGAAGAATAATTTCGTGTATTTTAATTACACATAACTGCTTTTTTATTTTATTTTATTAAATACTTTTTTTTTGGCAGCCGAATATCGCAGATTCATGCAATAGAATCAAAATTAAAAATGATGGAACAGTTACCATCCGAGGATTTTCAAATATCTAATGAACCGTCTACAAGTGGTTGCCTTATAAATTTGTATAATCAAAATAGACAACATAAAAGCACTTTAATGCAAAAAACTCGAAACAGGAATCATAAAAAAAATGATACTAGGAGTAAGCCATATTTTAGAAAATAATAGCAAAAAAAAAATTTTATAACTGTTTTTACATTTTTTATTTCATTTTATTTTTGTAATAAATTATTTATTGTACATAATAAAACAAATGGTTCAGCGTAGATTGCAGTTTATTTTCCTAAACCTATTGGCGTTTTAAATCCATTATATATATAATGCGAAGAATCCTTGATCAATAATCGTTTGGAATTTAGTAATCAATGAAGACAACTGATTCTATTTTACATAATGTAAGTGTTTTCACTCTTTGGCATTTATATATTTTCCTCTCATTTTCTCTGGCAGTGGCTTGATTCCTGGACATGTCAATTGCCCAGGTATTTCACATATACAATGACGATCACAATAGTAACCAAAATTTGCTGGATTATCTTTTTTCTCTTTCATTCTCGCTTCTAAATTTAAAGTATGCCTGAAAATTTTGATAGGGAATTAAATTTTTTAGTTTTATAAGAAGTAAAAGGGACAGCGCTTAAATGCATCACTTACTCAGACTTTCCAGCAACTTTAATAACATGATCTAATATTTCTTCTTTCTTTTTTTCAAAAATGTCTATAAGCATTTTCTCTCCATTATCTAAAAAATTTTCATCATACTTTATTGAATTAAAAAGAAAATCTTTTTTTTTTACTTCAAAACCGAATGCATATAACAGGAATAGAGTAAAGTCGGAAATACATCCCCCAATTGTCTTTATACTTATAGATGAAATTTTTTCGCAATAAATATGTGTAATGTGTGAGATGAAACTATGGAGTTTGCTAAAGCAAAGTGCTTTCATCAAGTAAGTAATTTTGCAAATATATATACCAACTACTAAAAAAGTGTGTGTAGGAATAAATCAAATCTATACAGAACAGTGATCCGAGCGTTGGACTGATGTGGGGTTATTTTTTTTTATTTCTCAAGCCCGCTTTAGTGAGGGGTTGGAGCTCCCTGGATAAGAAATGTAAGGACTAAGCCCCGGATGATAAATACATAACAATATGCATTTGTTATTTCATACTAAATTGGAGCGTATGCAGCATATTACAGGAATAGAGTAAAGTCGGAAATACATCCCCCAATCGTGTTTATACTCATAAAGTATCGGAAAGATGAAATTTTCCCAATTCAGTATGAAATGCAAAATAATTTTTAAAAAAGAAAATAAATTAATCATAAAATATGGTTTAAATGATGACTTTTGGCTACAAAAAAAAAACTGTACAATGCGCTAGGTTGTGGAGGGTCTATTCCCGACTTTGACCCAGAAATCAAAATGATTCTAGGAGTAAGACAAATTTAGAAAATAAAAGATATTTTTATAATTGCTACTATAAGTGGTTTTACTAACCAAAATAACAATGAATGAATGGTGTTGGTGTCATATTTTTGAAGGTAATGACTTGTACGTTTGGATTTTTATACTGAATTTGTGGCAAGAACCAGAAAACAAAATCCCTTAAAGAAGCAAACATAAATAAATCTAAAATACTTCTCTTATATATTGTAAAAATAATACAAAAGGATATTATATTCTCAAATGTGTACAATACCTAGCACCTTCATGGTGATTCCCAGATGTATTGTAATTAATTGAAAATATTTTCACCGATTTTCTAAAGAATAACTTCCCAGATTCTAAATACTTTAAAGTTCTCCTAATTGGAGCTGGACCTTTCATAAAAGGCATTATCACCTAGTTTCAGTTCTGACTATTGTGTAAAAAAAAAAAGACTTAAAACTTCTGATCACTGAAGATAACAAAGTTTAATTTCTGTCAACTTACAGATTCATTCTCCTTTTAATCACATAAGGCAATAACCTTCCAAAGATTGTTTTAACCAATCTAACGAGGTGAATACTTATCGATACCACTTTCATTACAAACAATGCATATGACAATTAATAATCTAATTCATTATTATAAAATTAAAGTTTATCCATAAAAAAAATGATGACCTGAATATATTTTCTTTTCTTGCATGACATAATTATTGTAACCTAGGAACATTTATTTTAATTTACTTTTTTTTTATATAGAGAAGGCCATGAATGCCAATGATGGAAGTTAGGACAATCTTTTCTTAGAATCTATCGAAATTTTTTATTAATTATCTTCCCAAATGACCATGGTATCAAAAACAGCGTTAGGGATAGCGGCAGGTATTTTTGGAACTTTATTCGTTGGATATTGTGTTTATTTTGACCGGCAAAGACGAAAAGACCCCAATTTCAAGAAAAAGCTACGTGAACGTAAGTTGAAACACACGTTTTATTGTGAGTTCTTTCTGTGAAATTATAAAACCGTTTTATTTTCCAAGTTTTGCAACGAATGAATAATTTACATTCTGTAAAAAAATTCTGTGTTTGTATGCTTAATAATCGCGCCCTGAAAAATTCTCATCGCACGAAGCCCTGCTTCAAAGTTTTGACTTTTGATTGCAGGTAGGAAAGCAAATAAAGTTAAGTGCGCTGCAGCAAAAGAAAAAACTAAATATCCTGATCTCAGAGACCATGAAGCTGTGCAGCAGTTTTTCTTGCATGAGGTAAGTTCTTTCTTTTGACTTTTTATCTAGTATTTAAAACTTTCATACGTAGCTTCTAAAGCAGTTGGTAAATGTTGAAATGTGTTATTCGAATTTTCATAAATTTCACTATCTGATTGATTTAAAATGTATACTTTTCAAACATTTGAATCTACTTAGGAATATGATACAACTACCTTAGTAGTTCTAGAGACGTCAGGTTCCAAGAGCCTTTTTTGCAATAATAAGTAAGATAAGAAAGTTAATCAACTTTTTCATGTAGGTACAATTAGGGGAGGAGTTACTGACGCAAGGTGACGTTGAAGGTGGTGTAGAACATCTTGGAAACGCTGTATCTGTCTGTGGGCAGCCGAATCAACTTTTGCAAGTTTTACAGCAGACTCTTCCACCAAATGTATTTCATTTACTGTTAGAAAGACTACCAGTGGTAACGCAGGTTTGTATGAAGTTTTAGCGTTATATTCTTATGTAGGTTGTTTCCTTATTATCAACAAAAAAATGTTTGTTTACAACAAATTACTTGAATTTAATGAGAAATTAAATTCTGATGGTTTGTGCCTCAGAACTATTTCTAGAATTAGTTTTCATCATAAATAATTCAAATAAAAATGATAAACCTCTGATGTATTACATTTTTTATCAACTTTTAAAGTATATAGTTTTTTGATTAGTTAAGTGATTTTGTAAGAAATCTTCGAATCGGAGATTCGTTTAATGACGCGCAAAACGAATATAAATGTTTTAACCTTTGTTTTTATTCGTTATGATAGTTTTTGTTTTTCTTCGATTTGGTAATTCACCAAATTCTAAAAACGTTAGTTTCGATACACAGTATCTTACGAACACAGGAAGAATTAATATTGTTAACTGAAGGTATAGAAATTACATTTTTGCTCTGTACCTATTCCAATAATAAAAGTAGAAATTAATTAGTGTCTTGAAATTTGTCATGGTCGAATACTACTTCTCTATGTTGCAAATAAAAATAACATACGTAACTTTACACTCGAGAAATGCTCTGCTATTGAATTGCCAAAATTTCTTAACTGCTTTTAATTTCTTGTTTTCAGAGATTCATTAACAACTCCTTTGTTTCGAATCTTCTGACAATTATGATTATTGGAATGTTATTTTTTAATCTTCTGCAATTTTTCGTTTTTTAGTTACACTGTTCACAAACACACACATTTCCATCTGAAAGAGCGTATTCGTTAAAAACTGCTTAGTGCACTCTGGAGACCTCCAAAATTTCCGTGAAAACTCAGTTTCGAAAATTCGATACGATCGCATTACTTCTTCTTAAGGCTTAAGGTCTCCAAGGGTGCCTTGCCACTGGGCATTACGTTTTTAGGAAACAAGGCAAGGGTTTTGTTGCAGACCGACTCAGGAGAAAATGTAACTAGAAACAGGAAACCCTTTTAATCTTGTTGGGGAGTGCATGACTATGTTTTTAAGCAATTCCTAAAATTAGGAGCTGAACTTGGTGATCAGGAGATCTCTCGCTTCAGTCTTGCGGGTTTAAATGATAACAGGGTTGACGTGTGATATATTCAGGGCGCACAATAGGGGCATTCGATTTGGTAATTCACCAAATTCTAAAAACGTCAAGAAAGGTCCTGGCTTCTAGAGATTATTCCTCTTGCAATGAGAATGATAAGAAGTTCTTTATTTTAACCGTTTGATTTTTGTGTTTTTTTTTTCAGAGGATAATGGAACAACCATCTGGGGGCGGTGGAGGTGGAGGTGGAAATTTGGTTGAAGATGATGTGGAATAAGAATAATGATTAAAAAAAAGTAGAGGACAATAACTTTGATAAAGTTTAGAAATATTTTTTTTTTTAAATTGAATCTTTGTTATGTTTGTGTATTTATTTTTTCGTTTTGCATTACTGATTTATGATGTAAGTTTCGTTTTCACTAAGTCGTAATTGTATCTCTTTTCCTTTTATAAGAAAAAAAAATATGAAAATTATATCGGAGAAGTTATATATCAGTTTTATTTTTTACTTTCTAATTTTTAATGATATTTAATATGGTACGTTTTAAGTACTCTTCATACATAATAATTTCACAGTGATTACTGTAATTGGTAACTTTTTTATACTTCATTTGCTGATTTCATTGTTAAAAATATATTCAGGATTATTAACAGAACGGAAGGCTTTTTGATGTGAAAAAATAGGAAAAAATAAGAAATGAGTCTATAGATTAGAATTACCAGTAAAAATTTGAATTATTTTTAAAAATTAGCTTGCGTTAACAATAGCATTAACTTTTTGCTCAGGTTATAAATTTTGTCTATGGATGACTTAAAAACAGTTGCCTACATCACAAGAAACTGAAAAAGAAAAAATGGATATGAGCGCATTGTGTTTCAGTTTGATAAAAATGACAAAATTTAGAAATATAGCACCATAAATAAATTTTTTCTTTCCGATTTTAATTATATAAACAAATAAAATTCTATAATCCACAATTTCTGTTCATATACTTACGAAAGTATATAAACATATTGTAGGGATTTAAATGATATATATATATATAAAATGTCACAGTTGTTAATATACTTTTTTAGGCAAGTTATACTAAAGAGGAATATGTATAGAAATATTTTTTCCTCATAAGTAAAAAAACTAATGTTATAAATAAATAATTCTATTCATATACAAAAAAAATTGCTTTTTTCGTCTTGTTTACAACTGTTACATTGCACTTACTCATCTTTTTTTTTTAATGTTTTAAAAAACTATTTGGTTTTTATTCTAAAATGGGATCCTTAATATATTTTTGCTATATCTTTACCAAAAATTAAAATATTTGCTACAAAATTTATAACAAACACTGGATAGTTTGTTAATTCTAGGCAAGAAAAATCAACAACAACAACAACAATTATTTCGCTTTAATTATGGAAGACAGATTTTTCTTATTAATAATGAAAACTCGTTTAGGCACGTTAAAAACAGATGCATACCAGTTATAATGACTAAAGAGAGCATTTCTTTTTTCTTTTTTTTAACGCACATGCAATTGTGTTCAATATGGACATGATAAAAAAAAAAAATTAATCTATTGTTCCACTATTGTGCTTATGCATCAATTTTCCCTCAAAAACAAAAAATCTTTACCAGAATAATCTCGGAGTCTTTTTTTTTAAAAAAAATCTGGTGTGAAACACTCACACAACTTTCTCTTTTACTCCAGTTCTCAAAATTATAATTGACAAATTTTATAGTTTGTGTACCAAATTTAATGAAATTCGTCGAAAACTGAAAACTGTTCAGTAAAAGCGCACTTCCGGTTTACTAATTTTCTTGAAACTCGGAATTTCAGCCATCTATTTATTTCTAACTAATTATGTTTGGATGATAGAATTGTATAATGAACTAGGATACCACTTTGATGAAAATCTAACCCCCCCTCCCCTAAAAGTGCTCTTAAAAGAAATTTCCCAGAGAAATGTTTTAGATAAAAGTTGTAGATCTTTGCATGTTTAGTTTATATACGAAGTTTCAAAAAAATCGTCAAAGCCATTTTTGAGAAAATTGCGAAAAAGTGAATAAATCATTTAGTAAAGTGGTAAAGTAAACGCACTTCCGGTTATCCGATTTTTTTCAAACTCGGAATTTCAACAACATATTTAATTCTAATTAACATTATTTAGATGGCAGAATTGTCTAATAAACTGAAATAGCACTTTAGATGGAAACCTAACCCCACCCCTCCCCCAAAAGTGCCCTTCAATGCATTTTTCCGGAGAAATGTTTCTAATAAAAGTTGTAGCTCTTTGTATGTGTGGTAGATGTTTTAAAGTTTAAAGAAAATCGTCGGAGCCATTTTTGAGAAAATCGCAAAAAAGTAAAAAATCCAACTAGTAAAGTGGTACTTCCGGTTGAGGAATTTTTACAGATAACGTACAGTCAGATCCCATGATCTAAACGGAATATCAAATTTCAACTTTCTACGATTTTTCGTTTTTGAGCTATGCTGTTCACATACCTCCATCATACAGACACACACACACACACAGACCATTTGCTAAAAACCACTTTTTTGGACTCAGGGGACCTCAAAACGGATATTTCCGGTGAAAACTCGATATCGAAAATTTGACACGATTACAATACTTCCTCTTACTAGGAGTAAGAGAAAGTAAAAAGCCTTGTACTAAATAATAATGGCCTTGGTTATTGTTTTCTTTTGAAATAGTGAAAATTACTATAATAGATCTTTTTAGCATCTTCTATCATTTTTCCCCATATTATTGGCTAGATCCACGAGTAGTGTTTAAAAGTTTTTAAAAATAATCTCCTGTGACACCACAAAATGATACTTTGGATACGAACGTACAGCTAATAAAAACAAAAATGGCATATGCATTCAGTTGCTTAAATCGTTAAAATAAGATTTTTAATATTTTTTTTTTTGACAAAGCCAAAATAAAATTTGAAAATAAAAGCTAATAAATGGGTCTATAGATTTGAATTACAAAACTAGCTCGCGTTAACAATATAACTTTTTGCACAGGTATCAATTTGTCCCTAGATAGTTTGTAAATAAAAACAGTTATCTACATGATGATAACATAGTAAGAAAAGATTATGCTTGACCTTGACAAAAAGTACAAATGTAGAAATACAGCACCATCAATTTTTTTCTTTTCTTTTTTACCATTAGCGTTTATATATAATCCACAATGTCTGCTTATATATTTATGGAAGTGTAAAAACATGACGTTGGAGGGATATTTAATTTTTGTGCTTTCTAACTCGTAAAAAAAGTTATTAAATACTTCTCTTAGACAAGCACTATACTAAAGAGGAGTGTGTATGGAAATATTTTTTTCCACATATGAAGAAAAAAACTAATGTTTTAAATAATTCTATTCATTTAAAAAAAAAAATACTTTTTACATCTTGTTTACAACTGTTACATTGCACTTATTCGTCTTTCTTTTTTTAATGTTTAAAAAAAATACTTTCATTTAAAATATGATACTTTATATATTTATTACCTCAACCAAAAATTAAGAAGTTGTTACAAAATTGATTACAAACGCCAGATATTTTTATATATGTGGTTCGGTCCGCAATGCTGGTTAATATCTATGATTTTATCCGTCGCAGTAGGCTTTATTTTGGTGGTTCAGATCGCTTTCGGATTCTCATCCAAGTAGGCTATTACTACACTTGTGAAGAAACATAAAGTTGAAGTCTACATGTATTTGATAGCCTAAGGCTCGTTTCACACTATACGGTTTTCACCGTACGGCCGGACTTCTTTAGCGGATTGAAGAAAAGCATGGGACCTTTCATATTCTACGGTGACGGCAAAACGCCAGTGCCGTGCCGTATAGCAGCCGTTCGTTGCTACTGAAATAGACGGCGCCGTTGACTCATTGGTGTATATGTCTAGATGCATGCTTTCATATTGTGCGGTTTTTTGACGTACGGCAGTTGTTCACGTTTCATTGTAACACTTGTATCTCATTGACAAACGAAATGAAAATGTTTAGTTTACAACAGGGGAAAAAACGTGCAATGTGAAAACAACACTGTCATGGCAAAAAGCAGCACGGTGAAAACAGTATAGTGTGAAACAAGCCTAAGTCGGACGATGAATGAGAATCGGAAACCGGCCAGCTCCAACAAAATGAAGCATGCAATGACGGATAAAATCAGAGACTAGATATTTTGTTAAACTCCTGGCAAGTAATAAGAAAAACAGTAACAATTATTTCTTTTGATTAATAATGGAAAACTGATTTTCGTTCTAATGAGTGAAAACTATCTCCTAACAAGAAAAGAAGAACACTTGTTTATCTTTGGAAATATGTCATTTAGTATAGCAACCTCTACTAGCACAAGATAAATTGATCCTGCTGTAATATGAAAATCTAGTTCTTGTCAAAAAGGATTCTATGATTTGATTTTTTTTTTAAGTTAAGAGAGCCGCTTATATTGTTTACATTTGTTTTTTTACCATAGAAACTCAAATGCTTATTATCTATTTTAATAACTAAAGAGAGCAATTAACTTTTTTTTCTCTAATGTATAGACAATTTTGTTCAATGCTGTTAGTATAACAAACATAATCATCTATTTAATCCATAAAACAGCTTATGCATCAATTTTTCCTCAGAAACAAAAATTCTTTACTAGAGTAACCCCAAGTGACCTTTTTTTAAGCTATTTACTAAATCATAATGGCACTTGGATCTTATTTTCCTTTCAGAGGATGACAATTACAACTATAATATTTTTGTAGATATTTTCCATCATCTTTCAGACATATTTTTAGCATCTTCAATAATTTTGAGAGCTCCTTTTTCAATGAGATTGTTGGCTAGATCCACGCCTAGTTTAACCGCTTGTCTGATATAATATTTTCCAATACAGTCTTCTGTGATGCCACAAAACGATACTTCGGATAAGCTGCAAGATAGAATAGCAAAAAAAAAAGATTAATTACTAAGGCAATCAACTTTTAATATACCTAGTTGAAATAAGATTTTTATTAAGTTTCCTTTTAGAAAAGGCCAAAATAACTTTTTTTCAGTAGTTTTTTGTTCGGAAAGAAATCGTTAGGTTGGTTTTACTCGCAAAAAAATAAAGGAAAAACATTGTAAAGTTTTCTAAGCGGGGTATCGCTCGGCAACTTAGTTGTGAAACCTGAGGGCGGAGATTAACTCCAATGTCATTAAGACATCACGCTACTAGAAAGCTTTGGCAATAGTGGGTGCTTAATAGTCGTTAAGATGTCAGAACTAAGTTGCTGAGCATAAATAACACATAAATTTTTATAACCTCTTAAAAAGACTTGGTCTTTTGGTTATAGATCAGGTTCTAACACTAGTATGGGCAGAAAGACTTGTGATTTCGCGAAGAATACTAGGATTACATAGCCTACTATGTATATTCTAGCAATTTTGGACTTCAGTACTTAGGCCCCTAGGCCTCTTTGCAAATCTGCTCTGTAGGAAATGTGGCCAGAATGATGAAATCCTGTTTCACCTTCTTCGAAAGTGCGACGAGTACGCTCGCAGACGATTCCTGAAATTTGGCGATAGTAACTTGGTGCCGAAACCGGCATCAGAAATATCACTCGATTCAGACCTAACTTTTTTTAGAGGCAGGGATGATGTGTGTGTTATTTTATGGAATGTAAAATGGGCCCATTAGTGGCCTAAGTACTGAACTTCCCTAGGGAGCCTCCGACCTTCTAGATTAGATTAGATACTAGGATTAGTATTAATATTTCTCTCCTCAACACCTCTTCCAACATGTAATTTTTATTGGCCTTAATATTATACATTAGTATATTCGGTTGGAACCATACATTTTACAACTAGTTATAGAAACTCAGCTCACTGAATGTGATATTATATATTGTGCACTATCTTGCAGTGCTTTTATCAAACCAACGAAGAGAGAGTTATCATACCCTTAAAAACATTTCGGAAAAATTTTACAAATCAATATAAGTAATTATTATTTACAAATTAAAATAGAATCCCAAGTTTAAAAGAAAATCATTTTATTTTTCAAACTTGGAATTCTAGCAATCTTGGACTTCAATATTATATAGTGGGGGTGGAAAGGTGAACTTTACTGTTCGAGGGTAATTGTTTACAAGCGTGCCCCCAAGATGGACGACGACTAACTACAGTAACCTGCTCACTCTTACTCTCATTTCTATTATTTCCGATATATTTCATTTCTTTCATATAATGAGTCATTTATTTCTGGTAAGTTTAGAATTAATTAGTGTACTGTCTCTACAAATTAATTAGCCGTGTTCGGTACTTCAAATCTACAAGTCTTGGGACAATATTTGAAATTAAACTCTGATTGTGTTTCGTAGTTTTTACTTATATTTAGTCTGATACTTTTTTAAATGAATCAGATTAAGAAAGAAATAAAGAATATGAATGAACAAATAAATCAGAAATATCAAAAATGTGATTGTAGGAAGAGTGGCAGTGAGCAGGTTATACTATAGCTAGTCGTCGTCCATCTTGGGGGCACGTTTGTGAACAATTACCTCTGCGTTTTATCATTTTTGAGATACATTGTGTCTCCTATATACGTAGCTCACTCACGCAAAACATTTTTTTTTATATTCAGAGTAACTTTAGACTTCAGAAATGTAAACGATCGCAATGCTTCTTACACAATAATTGAAAGTTATTAAAAACAAAAATCACAATATTCATACTAATTTCAACTTGAAGCTGATAACAGCTAAGATACAGATCATAACAACATCTCTCCGAAATTGTCTGAAGAGCTAATTATTTATGTTATGAAGTGGAACTGTACGTGTCATCTTTGTTTTTGCTCAAATAGAAATGTCACAATGTGGCAATTATATTTAATTAACTTTAACGAGAAGGATAGCTATATTTCTCCCTTCTCAATCAATCGAAAATCCTCATCGATTATCAGCTGCTTGCACAAGCTTCACTGTACCTACTTCAGATCTAAATCACTTAGTGATGCACCTATATACATGTACATTAATTCTACCTTAAACTGATAGTTAATTTTCAATCCAAAATCGTGATATTTCATTTACCCTGAGTTAGTGCTCCATTTATACATACATATTTACTATTCTTATTTTAAAATGGTATTGAAATCGTCAGGCCTTAAAATTACAATGAGATGTTTTTACGGCAATGGCCAGGGAAGATTTTAAAGAAAAAGAATTCTTTGTTGCTCTACGTTTCGGGTACCATTGGTGCCCTTCTTTAGGAGCTGTGTAAAAATTTATTGAGAAAATACAGTATAGTAGTTATGAAAAAGTGCATAGATGTATAACAAAAAAAATAAAAAATAAATTAAGAAATATTACTAGAAGAAATTATAAAACAAAAAGTGAAGTAAATTAATAAAATGATATAACAATAAGATAAAAAAGACAGATAAAGTACCTTTAAGGCAGGGGCGGCTCTAGCTCGTGTAGCGCCCGTGTGCAATGAAACCCTGGCGCCCCCTAGGCCTGACCCCCCCGCGGCTATAACTATTAACTTTGCCGTCGTAACAAGAAAGTTTTTTCATATTCGAAAAAGAAGCCGCCCATAGGGCGCTCGCGTTTGATAACTGCCGCCACCGCGCTGGCTGGCCGCTTCTGTCATATCATTGTTGTACCATGATGGTCCAAGACGATGCTCTTAGCTGTCTCAGGGAGCGCCGCGGCGCCCCCTGAGACGGCGGCGCCCGTGTGCATTGCACACCCTGCACTATAGGTTAAGCCGCCCCTGCTTTAGGGTAGGAGAAAGTGAACGTTGAGACTGAAATGAAGAGAGAGTATTTTTTTTTTTTAAATTTAAAAAACTGTTGAAAGGTGGGAGGGATAAGAAAAATGTTTATAGTGAGGCGCGGCAATTTCAAATTTGGAAGAACAAATTACAGGCGAATATCTTGTTTTAGGGTTAGAAAGTTGAAGTTGTGATTTCTTTGTCTTTTTCAAAATTGATAGAATTCGGATGAAGGTGAATTTGTAAGGATCCGGACAGAAGAAATTTTGAATGGTTGGGGTAAGTGGTTAAAATAGAAGGGTTCTTGAAATCGATGGCACAATTGAAAGTCAGAACATGTTTGGATTAGCAGTGCTGTCAGTTTTTTTTGTTAATAATGTCTAGATCATGTTGTCTGAGTCTTTTTTGTAAAAACTGTTTGGATTCACTTAAGTAGGCGTTGCAGTAGGATGGAATACATTGAAGTTTGAAAACCGTATGTGTTTTGTTCGAGTTTTCAATAGGGTATTTAATTTTTGAGATTTTATTTAGTTTGTTGGTGGGAGAGAAGTCTGTTCGGAGGTTGGGGATAAAGTTATTGAGGATGTTATTAATTCTATTGGAAATATGACTAATGAAGGTGAGCGAGTGGTAAATGGGATGTTCCGCATTCGTGTTAGGTGGAATGTTTTGAGGGTTCTGCGTTGGAGGTTTGTTTCTGTATTTTTGGATGGTTCTGAGAATTAGATGAATGGAATGGACATTTTTAACCAGTTTTTCTTTCATTTTTTTGATATTGCCCTGGTGGAACGATGGGTCCGATAAATGGATTGATTGCTCGGTTACATAGGTTTTTTTTTTGGTGTAAAGGATGGTCTGAAAGGAAGTGCAGTAGCCTTCCAGAGTAAGTGGGTTTAGTGTAACAGTTGTGTGTGAATGTGTTGTCATGGTTGCGAATGATGGAAGAAGAACAAAATAGCCTTTCTAAACTTCAACGATCTCAACGTTAACTCCTCTCCTACCCTGAAGGTATCTTTATCTGTATTATTTTATCTTACTGTTAATATCATTTTATTTAATTTACTGTCACTTCTGTTTTATAATTTCTTCTGGTAATATTTCTTTTATTTAAATTTTTTTTTTGTTATAAATCTCTGCATTTTTTTCATAATTACTGTACTGTACAATAATGTATTTTCTCCAATAATTTTTCTAGAGCTGCTGAAGAAGGGCACCAATGGTACCCGAAACGTAGAGCAACAAAGAATTCTTTTTCTTTAGAAACTCCTCTGGCCATTGCCGTACAAATCTCATTATTCTTTATTTTCATTATTATATTATTATTAATTACATTTACTTAATTTTTTCTTTTGTGTATTGTTTTTATTTTTAATAATTTCTTTCAATAACACTTATTTTATATCTCTCTTTCTATTTATATATACTCGTACTTTTTACTGAAATAAGTGTTAAAAGAAAATGAATTTTGGGGCTAATGGGGAGCCCCCCGATCTAGGAGGTTGGGAAAAGACTGGAAAAATGGATATATTACTTGAGGGAGTAAACCAAAATGATGATAAAACACAACCTTCAATTTATTGGATCTTAGATCTCTTAAAGGGTCTTATGTATTTATGTTGAAACAAGCGAAATGTCGAGAAAAAGATACTTGATATCATTGGGAAATCATTGTATTTCTATAATATTAAAGATGCTTTAAGTGTTGACAGAATAGGTAGATTAGGAGTGAAAATTACATTCAAACAACACTCTGAAGGGGCGAACAATTTTATTTTACATCCATTTCTGGGCAAACATAAATTGATAGCATACATTCCAAATCAATTCATACAAAGAACCGGGAAAATTAGAAATGTTTCATTTGAAATGTCTGAGGATGAAATCTTACAAAGTATTACTTGTCCTTACAAAATTATTAGCGTTAATAGAAAGAAAAGAAAATGCATAAGTGATAAGGGTGAAATAACCTTCGAACCAACTAGTACAGTGAAAATTGTATTCTATTCACAGATTCTTCCAAAAACTATACAATTATACCAAGCTAATAGAAAGGTGGAGCCATATATTTATCGGGTACCCAATGTAATCGTTTCGGGCATATTGCCAAAATTTGTAAGGGAAAACAGAGATGTGTTAAGAGTGGAGTCTTTACGTTCATCAGAAAAATGCGTAAATAAAGTCAAGTGTCTCACTGCAAACAAGATCACGTAGCTATTGATAAAAATTGCCCTGAATTTGATAGGCAAAAAATCATAAAAAAAACCATGTCATTGCAGTCAGTAACTTATTTTAAAGCTAACAGAAAGTGTTCAAAAGTGAAAGTATCCAAAAGTGTTTACTTCTTACAACCCATTCGAGGTTTTAACTGAATTTTCGGAACTGCCTCAACAAGAAAACACACACGATGACTCATTTACAAAATATATTAGCTATTCGGAAAAACTTGAAAAAACGTCCACAAAGAAAAAGAAAACATCATCACCCGAAGAGTCAACTATTGAAAAAGAAACAAGGGTAATTATGCAGAAGCCGATCCCCAAGATGGCAGACCACTAAATACACTAACCTTAAATGGATAACCTTAAATTTTATGAAGAAGTTAATAAAAGAAAAGAGGGAATTTATTAATAAAAGAATATAAGGAATACAGTATAAATGAATTTACTGAAATGTTGAATTCAGCGGGCGAGGAAGTCATTCCTAGAATTATTAATAAAAATTGCAAATTTGTACCAAAGCCATGGTGGAATGACACAATTAAAAAAGCTTATCAAGAGAAATCGGTAGTTTGTAAGATATATTCACGCAATCCGACCCCCGCAAACTACAGATTGTATAAAACTAAAGTAAATCGTTTAAAACACCTAATTAAGAAAGAAAAAAGAAAAAATGGAAGGAATTCACAACTCAGCTGACCCCTTCAAACAGCGTATGCGCTTGGAAAACCGTACAAAAAGTGCAAGGCAGATTTTCTACCAAAATGCCATACCCCTTAACCTCAAAAATCCAGCCAGTGAATTTCTAGATATCCTGGTCTCCACTAAACATCCCCTTAAAATTTTCTTATAATAAACAGAAGATTATAGTGATATACTAAACTCCGTTTTTATATTACCAGAATTAAACGCAGCCCTTCATGGTAAAAAAGGCACTTCTCCCAGCATTGACGAAATAAATTATTCCAGATTAATAATCTACCTAAAGTGGGCAAACTGCAACTTTTAAAGATATTCAACAATATTTTGGGCTTCAAAGTGCTCAGAAGCATGGAGAGATAATACAAATTTCCATTCTTAAACCTAACAAAATGTCTAATAGTGTTAATTCCTATCGTCCCATTTCATTAATTTCATTGTGTTGCCAAAACATTTAACATCATTTAAAGAACAGATCACAGTGGGTAGTGGAAAAAAACAAAATTCTATCTAAAACTGTTTGGGCTTCAGACGGGGTAGAAGTATAATAGATAATATTGAGGTCCTTACAAATGACATTACTTCTAGTTTTAATATAAAATAATTTGTTCTTGCCTTATCATCGATATAAAAAAAGCCTATGATAGAGTTAACACAAAACAAAGTTATACAGATTTTGTCCACTTTAAATATACCCTTGCGCTTTTGTAACTGGATTGCGTCTTACCTTCATAAAAAAAAATTAATTTTAGTCAGTGAAGAAGGCACGGAAAGTAGGTATAGTTATGGCGGATTCCCCCAAGGTTGTGTGCTAAGTTCATCTTTATTTAATTTATACACTTAACCTTTACATTATGCTGGTTTAAGAATATGTAAACTATTACAGTATGCTGATGATTTTGTACTGTATGCCACCTCAACAAATTTATCAGATGCTACTGAAACCCTACAAAATGATATTAATCTATTAAATGCAAAATGTAAAGAATTGGATCTCCAAATCAATCCAGGTAGATGTTGTTTAGTTCCCTTCACCAGAAGGAGGTGGTCAAGAAAGACATCAAGATCAAAATAGACAGAAAGCAGTAGCGAATAACTATACATTTCTTGGCTTATGGCTTGACTCTGGACTAACCTTTCAATTTCACTTTAAAGAGCTAAAATCAAAATTAATGAGGTACCTCTATATAATAAAAAACTTAGCCGGTATAAGTTGGGGTGCCCACCCAAATACCCTACTCATGTTGTACAAGGGAACAATCGGGGACACCATGGATAATGGGGCAACAGTTTATGGAAACGGCAACGAAAAACTGCTTCAGAATACAAATACGGTCCTAAACTCAGCCTTAAGAATATGCACTGGTTCGTTAAGATCCACACCAGTAAATGCCCTCCTAGTTGAAGCAGGAGAAGCTCCCCTCTGCTTAAGATGGTAAGAAACTAAATCTGGAAGAAGTGGTAAGAACTAAAAGATATACAAAGATTTACTCCGACAGTACATATCTTCTCCACAACCATATCAACAGCATCAAGATGGCTCTGATAACATCGCTAATAAGTGCCTTAGTAATTTCGTCTCACGCTGTCATGTAAATAAAGGTCACCCAGCTTTTCAACTCTCCCGTCCAATTCAAATCATGAACATTAACTGTTCTCCACACATCAATATTTCGGATTTCAAACAGAATCTTCCAAAACACATTCTTCAGACTTTTACAATAGCCATGCTCGCTGAGGATTATAGTAAATACTACAAAGTTTATACAGACGCTAGTAAGACGATGCAATATACAGGCGTAGGAATGTATGATCCACAAAAACAATCTTCTTTTGAAAATATATCAATAACAAGCGTAGAATTACTTGCCATATTATACGCTATAAGATACTGTAACAGTTTACCTGAAACCAACATAGCCTTAGGTACTAACTCCAAAACAAGTTGCATTATACTGAAGACCTGCTATCTAGGAAAATTAGACAACTATATTGTAGAGGAAGAAAGAAATGCAAAAATATTTTAAGTGAAATAATTTTAGCAAAAATAATGTATTTTAGAGTCAGGTACTATGATTTAAGGTCATTGCTACTAAAGAGACAAAGGCACAAGAATCCGTAAGGGTAATAACAATGCCACTTAGCCAACTGTTATGTAAGAGAAAATTCCCCGCTAGAGAGGGCATTCTCTAGACAGCCTATATTCTGCTCTCAAACAAGGAGAGTCTGAACTAGACTAATCAGAACACATGTCTCAGGAATCGCTCTCTTAGCATAAGTGCCAGTCATAAGTTAAAACATAAGTGTTTTGCATTTAATCTACATAAATAATTGATTTCATAAACATAATAGTTGTAATATTGTAAAGTATTTAAATTCATTTAGAGATTAATATATTTATTTTAAAAACAGTGGTGGTTTCTTGATTATTTCTTAATGCTTCTATCTCTATCTTAAACATACACACAAGCCCTTTGCAAAACCGCTCACGCCACAAACTAGTACTACATGCAATACAACATCGCACAATAACATTTCATTCGTGCCAGCTGTTTGAGATATTATCAGCCAGAATAACAAGTACGTACAATTTTCAATTCGCTAATTAAAAAAATTATCCATCAGATAATTTTATTGCTTTTTCAATTATTTTCTCAGCGGAAATATCTTAAATATTTCTCATAATTGAATTTTCTATTGAATTCATGTTTAAATTTTTGTATTTGTACCACTGCACCCTAATCCCTTGTGAATTTTGAATTTATGAGTGCTCTTAATAGATCGCAAATTGTAAAAATACTAAGGGACCATAAACCCTCCCAAAAGAGCAACTTAAATCAGTTACGCAGACGCCTTGAAAAATATCATCTTTCCCAAGGTAATTCTCTTGTTTCCAAAATGGACAAGATATAGGCATCGACGGTGCTGTTGAATATTTACTTGCTCTGCAACAATTAGCCAATCCTCCTGCCACCCCCAACAATCAATCCGCTAGACCCTTGAGAAATTTGCAATTAATAAATAGTTTGCCCACCTTCGATGGCAAAAATTCAGCCAGTGTTTCAGACTTCCTGGACCAAATTAGCCATTGCGCTAGCTTTTCTGGTTGAGATGACGCTGCAAAATTAGAAATCCTAGTACTTAAGACTCTCAGGTTCTGCGAAAACATTTTATGACACCCAGAAAGCCGAATTACAACGCCAGGGTACAATTATAACGTATCCTCTAATTTCTGAAAGATTTCTAGCCAGATTTAGAAAGGAAAAAACCCCTCTAGTACCCCTACAGCAAATGACTAATATCAGTCTCTTCCCACAGAGTCTCCTGAAACATTTGCGGATAGAATAGACACAGCCAATCCGCCATTAATTTTAAAGCTCAAGGTAACCCACTCAAGGCCTTGAAACTATTTTAGACAAACTGGCAACTGATGCGTTCCTGAAGTCACTTCCTCAACCGCTTCCAACTACATTACAATATCATATAGTATTGCGCATGAAATAGACCAAAGTGTCAAAAATTTCAAAATACAGTGGATACCTGGTCACATAGGAATTGAAGGCAACGGAAAAGCGGATAAGGCACCCAAAAACAAAGTGATGACTTAGGACCCGATGTGCAAGATACAGTCCCCCATACTGAGCTAGTACTCAAATTAAAATACAAGCTAATGGAGGAGTGGCAGATAGAGTACGACAAGGTGTCGGAAGTAAAGGGCGTATTTCATCATGAAATGGTACCGAAGGTACATTTGAAAGCCTGGTTTCACAGGGTCAAACTCACCAGACGGCAGATAGTCGTTCTGACGAGGATTAGAACTGGCCATGGTTTAATTAACTGAATACTAAATTTATTTAAGTTATTAGTTTATGGCGGACTCCATAAAGTTGTAGAGTCCACAAATCGTGTTGAATGTGGAATGGTTGAAACCATGGTGCATGTCATCACGCACTGCAAGAAGTATAGAGATGGCAGAAGTGACTTCACTTTTTCTGAAGCACAATAGTCTGAAAGAAATTATATCTTCGAAAGACAGTAGTACCCACAAACAATAAACTGCCTTCATAGAAAAAGCAAAAATAAATATTTAATTTAAATTTTAATATCTATATATTATACAAACTAAATATTTACATGATTAAATCCATCAAAAACGCTATTTAAAAAAATATGTACGAAGTACTGGCATAATTGGTTCCTAACAAAGCACCTAAGTGATTTAAAAAAAAAAAATTGGAATAAGCCTGACAGTAGCAGCTGAGTTTTGTTAATAGAAAGTGAAGGTTTCGTGTTAAGATCCTTCAACTAAGATGTGTAGAGTGTGAAGGATTTGCAACTGGTTGACTGACGTCAAATCTTCGACTGTTTGAGAAAGAAGAAATAAAACGTTACTATTTGTTAAATTTAATTAAGTATTATTTACATATATGTGACATTTTTAGTGCGAACAGTTTGGGAACGATGAATCCCTACCAGTTCCACACTACTTAATAGTTATATTCCCAGACATTCTATTAAACTTTTAAATATCAATGTATTGCAAAAAATATATATGTAGTAATACTTTTTTATCAAAAAGATTTTTCATTATCCATTATCTTATCCATGCAAATGACAAATAAGAAATATGTACTTTTTATTTTAGTTAACTCACCAATCTCCATTCTGTAGATCTTGTTTAGCAACTGTTGTGCTTGCACTCTTTTGTAATGTTTCCCTACCATCTAAACTCCAGACAGCAGCCGTCAAATATTGTGTTCCATCGGAATCTAGTCTTGAATGAACTGCTACGGGTGCACTACATCCACCGCCCAATGTGTTCAGTAGACTTCTTTCAGCAATACAACAAAGAGCCGTATCAACGTGATATAATCCAGAAAACAATGAACAATCTTTTTTCCTACATTCTATAGCTAGTGCACCCTGACCAACAGCGTAAAGCATTTCTGTTTCTGACAGTATCTAAAAAGTAGTAAAACATATTTCTGATTTAGTTCAATTTAGATTGTAGATTAATCATATAAATTTATTTTGGAATAAAGAATATTATTTCTATGTGCAGATGTTAAGAAGTTACTGCCTAAGCTGTATACAACGATCTAAAAACTTATTAGGGTTTTTAATTTACTATGGCTACGATCTCTTTATTTGTTTCGTTTTATATGACAATTAATTAATTCGTCTCATATTAAATGACAATCATTTGAAAAAAAAGGTTTGTTAGGAAACCGAGAAACTATGGATGAGTTACAATAATGAGAGTTATCATTTTGGCTACGATAATCTAGGACACTTTAAGGAAAATATACTTCAATAAGCCTATAATTTACACACGCAAAAACCTAATGGCTTCCCTGCCAGATGGCAATTTTTATTGGGCACGTCGCGGTTCCCTCGCCGTGTAGACTTTTTTTTACAATGCTGGGTCAGTACCTCTTTTCGCTCATGGAAATCGAACCCTGAATTCTCGCACTAAAGGCCAGAGTGCGCTAGCCACTAGACCAACGAGTGTGGGCGAGACAAACAGAAGTTGGTATGAATTTCTTTGCGATTGAGAATTCTTAATTAAAGCATGTGAAAATTCACGCACTTTCTTATAAGAATTTATACTGGTTAGTATAGTAAATTGTCATTGAAAGAGCATTTTCTATTTCTTTTAAGAAAAAAGTAGGAATCTTCTATAATTAATGTAATGAATAAAACATCAATTTTAAAATATGTGCAGCTTGAACAATTAATTGATTCGTTCCCCTGAAAACAGTTGCGAGAGAGAGTTAATAATGAAATTAATTACGAACACTAAAAATTTGCTCTAATTTACCAGCAATACCATCCTTATCATTACTTACATTCTAAAAAGTAGTGAAACATATTTCTGATTTAGTTTAATTTAGATTGTAGATTAATCATATAAATTTATTTTGGAATAAAGAATATGAATATAATAGGTATGATGAAGGAGAGAAAATGGTTGGGTTCAGATTAATAAACTAGATATGGCTGAAGACTGTATAATGAAAAAGTGACATTGACTGCCTGGACTTTACACTAAACTAACAGAGAATGGTAGAGAGGTAAAGAGTAAGGTAGATGACACGTTGTAACTGCCGATTGAACTCTACTATATGACTCGTATATCTCCCGTCGCTGTACTTAAGCAGTTTCTCCCACTCTAGTCCGAGAGAGTGGTCCTGTCATTTTTGTCTCTCTTTCTCTCTCTGCTATGGATCCCTCTCTTTGGATCCTATTACATGAATGAATGCCTCCCTTCTCTCATGATTTTCCGTACTGGTGTACGAGAAAGTATAGCGATTGTGTCAAATTTTCGAAATTCAGTTTTCACCGGAAAAATAATGTGTTTTGAGGTCCCCTAAATACGAAAAATTCTGGAGTGAAATTTCTTTCAACTATCAAACAACTTTTCTTACTGCTGTTAATATTATTATAAAATTGACAATTTTTCTTTCCAATTGGAAATTTTTACTCAGTTATCCTCCCTGATATAAATATAAAGGCGATAGGGGTAAATATAAACATGTTGGTAAGCACACGACAGGTAGTATTTGAGTATATTTACATTATAGTCCAGAAAACAGCACCAATAAAATTGAACAAACCCAAATAACACTTGAAATGTAACGTCACAGTTACTTCAGAATACTCTAAAATCAATATATCCAGAAAAATGTTTCAAATAAAAGTGATATATTCATATCTATGTAGCAAGTATTCCAAGACTAATAAAGAAATCGTTGTTTTTTCTCATATTTTGTATGATGATTCCCTGTTAGTAGAGGAAGTGTCTCCTCTAAGAAATTACAATAACTCCTCTTTCTGTTTCAATTCATTCATATTTCAATACACTTACGAGGTTTTATTGTTCTCAACTGCTCCTTTAATGGGACATAATGAGGTTTTAAAATTCAAAAATCATAGAATTTCAGCATAGGAATGCTAATTTATTATATAAAAATACATCGTTCACTATAATTATTCCTAAAATTCTTATTTACTTATTGTCATAAGTTAGAAATGAATTGACATAGAATGAAATAAAACGCCTTAGTAATGAGGCAAACTGTCATAAAAGTGATGATACTCTTTGGGCAAAACTTCTTTTAGTTCCTGAAGATCGTCATACTTTTCTTTTTTATTTTCAATCCTGCAGGATGAAGTTTAGATAATGACTTCACAATAGCTATCTTTCTTTGTGGAAGGACACGATATTCGTCAGAAAACTTTGGTTTGTATTTTATGGTATCTCCTGAACAGTAACTTAAAGCTCGCAGATCAGTTAGCGACAGGGTCCCCTTTCTTATTTCCTGGCCGAATAGATTTGTAAGGTCCGTATTTGTCATATCACAGATAGAAATCATGATCCAGATATTCAATCTCATGCCTTGCATGTTCGCATGCACCACAGTAGCCTCCTGGAGTGTAAATGTCTTGGCGTAGAAGTTTTCGTACAATGGTGGCATGCATAGAGTCACACCGCATTTGAGTGTGGCCTCTCTCCAGATATTTTTGAGTTATTGTTATATTATTATCATTCGAGACTTTGAGAAGGGCATTAGAAACTGATACATTTTATTCTTATAGGTGCAACATCACTCCACAGAATTACTTCACCGTGAGGAACGAAAGGAACTTTGGTGGTAATAAAATGACTGATTACTGATGTAAACTCATTGCCGGATAAGATCCTTCCCAGAGGAAGCAAAATCCATCTTTGTTCTTTAAGCTGAAAATGTCATAATATGGTCTAATAATTTGGTTTTGTAAAACAGTGATGATGCTTTTAACCGTGGACTTAACAAAACGGCTTGTAAATCCATTGTGTAAACCAGTTTCCCATTTTCTTTGTCACTAGATTTCTCTTTTCTTGCTTCCTCTTTCCTTCCTTGGTGATTTTTTATAGTATTCCTCCTCAATATTCTCCGTCTTGAAACCAGTGCAAGTATCACATTTATCTTTCTTAGGCTGAAATAAGCCTATACTTATTTCATTCATAACCTCAAGAATGTGTCACTTTTCACAAAAAAAACATTCCTAGCTTTACAGAATTCCGTATACTGCATGAAAACACTTGCTTTAGATCTCCAAATAGGCTCTAAGTATAACTTATTCGTATCTTTCCTACAATAATGCGATTCGATCTTTGGCAGTGTTTCCAAGAATTCTTTGGCAATCTTTCTTTTCTTCTCAGCATCTTCCATTTTCTTGTTCACTGGTGCTACATTCTGCTGAAAAGGCGTTATTCTCTTTGACCAGTTGAGAGCATACCATTCGTTGATGCCTAGAGTGCTCAAGAACATGACTTTGCACACCCGAATGAGTTCACCGTTTTCCTTCTTCAAATGGAAGAATAAAGACAGTTTCCTTTTCGAAACATTTTCTTGTCGTCTGTATTTCCTGTCATTCACAGCCTTCATTACTATCAAATAAGGTACAAATATCTTCTTCTCTTTCCAAGCTAATTCCCAAAATATCCTGCCGTTCTTTATCAGTAAATGCCAGGCAGTTTATTTTCGAAGATTTCTTGCTTAAAGAACAGTTGCATCGTGGTTTAAGCTTTCTTGTTGATCTCTGTTCTGAGTATGACCATATGCCTTGATCAGTTTTCTTCGCGCCAAAATAGCTCAGACCTTTCTCTCTGTTCTTTTTGTTAGTATTGACAGCCCATTTAAGTGGATTAGAATGCCTTTTCCTGTACTCTTAGATTTTGAATCTTGTTCTACTTCAGTTAGATTATTATACCTTTGTTCAGTTTCTTGAACCATCATTTCACTTCTCTCTGTCTTCAGTGGCAGATATTCAGAGCCACTGCTAAGAATGGGTTCATCTTCTAATTCTGCAGGTGAAGATTCATTCCTTATACTCGCTTCCTGATTCTGGAAGCTGTTTACTGAAATACAAACCATTATTGCTTCTTCTTTAGATCCTTCATTCAGTGTAATAAATTCACACACTTCTTCCATCAGTAGATTTGGTTCGTTTCCTCCATCTGAAAAAGTTGAAGTTATTGTAACATCTTCTTTAACAGTTTAAGTAATGCAATGTAAGAAACATTTTAACTTAAGGTGGAAAATGGCGAAGGTGACTCGTGTGATAAGTTTCCAAAGTGACTCTAAACTTTGAAACGAAACAAACTCTAAATCTTAATATTTCTTATGTTTATATGAATATAAACTATTACTTCAAGCCCCCATGCTATAAAAGTTGCAGTTAGTACCAAAGAAATTATGCTGTAGGTGTAATGATTTGAGATACTGATTCATTTCACCAGCAGTGCGGTTTATAATCCTTTATATACAGATATTATTTACCTTAATTTGCCATCTTACTTATCGTCTGAAATTGCACTTCCGGAAACTCCACTACATCTAGTTTATGCGAGCAGTTGAGAACAATTTCTTCAATAGTTCCAGAGTTCTCACCTTCTGAGCCCCTGCATATCTACTCTGAAAAAATGTACATAATGTGAGTCACTTCATTTTTATATCAATACACAACACAGTTATAATAGATAATTCAGAGAAGAATTAATGGTCTAATGAATTGCAAAATCATTCTATAACATAATTTAATTTTTACCTATGGTTTGAGTAATAAGCCTTGACGATTCCATAAGGCCTATAACATCATATGAGCAGACAGTATCAGTTTCCTGTAATCGTTGTCTGAGAATTAATACTATCTTGACGATTCTGTGTATCTACTTTGCAAGAATTTTCTGAAATAACATTCATAAATACTGTCATTTTCTCATAAACATATAACAATAATATATTATGCATAATTGCTTGAAATTTAGAAAAATAAAATAATGCATACTAAGCTTACCTTGTCCTCCAAATTTAGCACCATCTGTAGCATCTTACTTCCGCAACTATTATTGTTACGGCAAAACATACTTGAAACTTAATAGAATTACTTCACATAACACTAACATAGAAAATCCACAGCTAAATGTAATTAATAAACAATTTCATAGCTCTCACTGAAACCTGCATTCAGTTTAAAACCACGTACCTTAGTGTAATAACAATGAATAAATTCCCGCGCAGAAAATGTAAAGTTCTAAAAGCCAGCAAGTCCGACATACGGGGTTTTAATTCTTGTTGTTTTCTTGCACTTTACTTACAGAAACTCTCTATAAGACATACGAGTATTTACTTCTATGCTTTATAAAGTCAGCAGATCTTAAAACTTGCAAGTCAGACTTACCAGTTTTTATAGCTTTACGTCTTCAAAGGTTTCATTATTTTTTAATTGTATCCTTATTTGTGAAGATAGACTTGCGAGCTTTTAGCACATAATGCAGGGACATTTTATAGATCAATTCGCATTAAAACCTCATTTTTCATAAAAATGAGACATACAAGGTTTTAAAATCTGACCATCGATATGTTTTACTGAAGTGGTACAACTAATTAAAAATTTTCCTAAAAATATGTTTCATATAAAAATGGTAGACATTTATTTGTATAAAAAAGTAGACGAAATTTAATGAAAATTTCGAAAAAACTTTCGAGCAAATTACCAGCAAACTGACAAGACAAAAAAATAAATAAAAACGGTAAAGCCCACTTCCCGTTGATGGATTCTGTCCAGAATCTAAGTTACAGTACTGAAACTGCATATTTCGTTTCAGCTACCTGCGATTTTTAGTTTTTAAATTATTTTTTTTTCACTCTCTCACACACACACATATATTCAGTAATAATTTTTTTCGATCTCAAAGGGCTACAAAACATATATTTCTGATGAAAACGAAACTCAGTTTCGAAAATTTGTGAAGACCCTCTGACAGACCACTTATTTCCAATGAACAACATGGTTCTTTCAAAGGTCTTTCTACGTCTACCAATCTCCTCATCTTCCAGCATTATATTATTAACGCCTTCAGTTTAAGGGCTCAGGTCGATGCAATATACACTGATTTTTCCAAGGCCTTTGACTTGGTCGATCATAATTTATTGTTTTTGAAACTTGAAGCATATGGTATTACAGGTCCATTGCTACTCTGGTTTCATAGCTTTGTAAGTGATCCCAACAAAGGGTCAGGATTAAATCTGTCTATTCTTCTAAATTTAATGTCTCTTCTGGGGTACCACAGACTCACACCTTGGCCCGATTTTATTTCTTCTCTATATCAATGATTTATCCTCTTCGGTTTCTCATGTTTGCAGATGACGTAAAACTATTTCTTTCAGTACTCAGTCTTGATGATTGTATCACTCTACAAAACTCTCTTATCACCCTTTATGATTGGTGCAGGCAAAATAATATGGTATTAAACATAAATAAATGCTCTGTTGTTACTTATTCTCGGAAAATCAATAACATACTCTTCGATTACAATATTAATAATTCTCTGTTAGCAAGATTATCAGCTACTAAAGATCTGGGAGTATGGCTGGATAATAAGTTGACATTCAATCTTCATATAGATACCATTTGCAAACGCGCTTATAAATGGCTGGGCTTCATATATGGGTCTTCTCGTGATTTCACTAAAGTGGCTCCAATAATACATCTTTATTGTTTCATTGTTCGTCCTATACTCGAATATGCTAGTTGTATTTGGTCTCCATATATTATTGCTAATATTAGTATGATTGAGAAAAATACAAACAAAATTCTTAAAACTAGTCCATTTCCGTTGTCATATCCTAAAAAAAATTCTATAAATCTGGCTTCACTAGGCGAACGAAGGAACACTGCTGATTTACTTTTTCTGCATGGTCTCCTCAATAATAATATAGATTCTTCAGAACTATTATCCTTTTTCAGTTTCAATGTCCCATCCGTTTCTACCCGTAAAACTCGTTTATTTTATCAACACTTCTCTCGCTCTAACTACATCTTTCACTCACCAGTCAATAGAATGATGTACCTAGCAAACAGTCTTCCTGAGAATGTTGACCTAAACAATACAACAAAAACTAATTTAAAGAAAATTCTAAGTTCTGTAGAGATTAAGTACCGCAATACTAAATAAAATCTACTCACGTTTAATTTTCACATAACTAAACTGATTTATTGTATATTTTGTAGTTTATATTTATGTTGTTACTTTATATAATAGCATAAGATTTTCTATAATTTATTTATTATTATTTCTTCTTAGTTCTTATTAGAAACTATTTCATTTTGTATTATTTTCTTCTCTTAGTGCAAGTGCAATTGATTGTTTTGTGTATTTTATTATTATGTAAAATGGGCATTGCCCGTATAAATAAATAAATGAATAAATCGCAGTACTTCCTCTTACAGGAGTAAAAAAAGTAAGTTTTTAGCGAATGGTCTGTGAGAATGTGTGATTGATATATATATCTCTATATATATATATCAATCACACACACACACACACACACACACACATATATATATAGCCCTGGTATATAGCTAGATATATATATATATATATATATATCGAGAGAGAGAGAGAGAGAGAAACATAGCTAAACAAAAAAAATTGTCGCATTCGACCTAAGTTTACTTTCCAAATCGATAGTGCGATTTTATTGAGTTTTTTCAGGTCTTTTTTATGTTGTTTGTAGAATGGCTTGTAGAATATTTTTTTAACCTTTGAGAGGGGGGGTCTCATACCTAAACAACGTACATCCAAATTTAAATTTAAGGATGAAGATTGAGGAGAATGGGAAGAGTCCCTTCTTGGATGGTCTTGTTTAGAAAAACTTTGGGACATACGGTATATAGAAGAAAACCCATACCAACTGATACTTGAAGGAGAGTTCACACCACCCTACACAGAAGAGAGGTTTATTCACTACGTTGATCAAACGTCCTATCAGGATTGTCGAGCCAACGGAGTTTCTCCAAGGAAGAAACTCATCTTCGGTAAGCTCTCAAACAAAACGGCTACATAGTTAGCTACATATATAAGCAATTAACTACTCTCTTCAATAGAGACAAACAGCCTCCTCGTGTAAGGAACTGAGGAGATAGAGGAAAGAAGAGAGAAAACGTAGTTATCCTCCCATATGTGCAAGGAGCGTCGGAGAAGATTTATAAAATCCTCGCAAAGCACAATATACAACATACATGAGACGGACAGAAAAAAGTCTCAAATGCTACCAGGGCTCAAAGACAGGTTTCCATTGCAAAAGAAGTGGGGTCTATGTGATACCTTGCAGCTATGGGGTAAAAGAAATAGGCCAGATTAAAAGATTAATCTAAACACATCTTAAAGAGCATATACACTGTTTAGGCATACCAGAAAGGAGAAGAACATTCGTCTACAACTGGGCATACGATAAATTTTGAAGACACCAAAGTCCTTACCACAAGTAAACAATTATTACGAACGTGTCGTAAAGGGAGGCAGTGAAAATCGAGAAAGAGGAAACTGTTTAAATAAAGACAATGTATTCTGTCTAAGCAGAAGATGGCTGCCCCTGTTCAGGGAAAGGAGAAAAAAAGCAGAGGGAAAAACGTTTAATGGTTTTCCAGAGCAGAAAGAGGTTAAAACTTTGGCAGGGGGGCAGTGGGGTTGGAGACTTAGACCTCGACACTCGCTAGCCAACTGTGGGCAAGGAAATGAAAATTAAGCCCAGCCCACCACCTAAAGCCAAGATGGCGGACCTTTTCTACCAAGGTTCATTGCTCCACTAGTTTTAAAGTTGTAACGACACTGAAGAAGCTCATTGTAATGTGGGCGAAACGTCGGCTTCTAGCAAACCACTGACGCGGTCTCGACTCGGAAACTCAAGTGTTTTTCATCGTAAGTAATAATAATTCCATATTATATTAAATTTTATCGTTAAATTACTTTGCTTAACTTTATTAAAAGAAAAATGGTCATTTTTTTTATTTATTTTTAGGATGCTGTCAAAGCATTCGCATAGCGTCGATATGTAAACGTTCTACACGAACCTAAAAAGTCTTTCGCGGTTCCTCGTACATTTAACGCAGTATGAGGATTCAGACGTGTATGGCGAAGGCGGGGGGGGGGGCACTTCATGCAATATACTACTAGCGGAAGTGCTCCTTTTCAACGACAATCAATTATGGTGTGGGGATGGGATAAGTGTGGAAGCCTACACCGAGTTGATTGTTGTTCAAAATGCGCAAGGCCTCTGTTAGGTTAGGTTGAAGAAGTCCTTCTAGATAGAGGCAGTCATACCGTTTGCTCCATTTATCGGGGACAGTTTCATGCTAATGCGTGACAACGCCAGACCAAGACACAGCTAAAGTTGACACCCGCTTCTTGGAGAAAGTCTATATAAATGTGCTCGATTGGCCTGCCCGCTGTCCGGACATGAATCCTACAGTACATCTATGGGATAAGCTCAAGAGGCGTGCTACGGTTCATGGCCAGCCTCCAACTACTCTGCAACAGCTTCGCATTGCCTGCCCTGCAAGAAGAATGGGATGCCATTCGACAAGAGAAGGCAATACCAAGTTCTAGGAGCTGAGAAAAATTTAAAAAGTTATCAAAATCTAGTAAACAAGATTTTTAATTTTTTTTTTTTATACTTCAATCAAATCAAAAAGTTAACACTGCAAGATTTCCCTCCGTCCCAAATGAATTGTCACAATTGATTTATTACGTTGTCCCAGAATAGTCACATTTGTAAAAAAATAAAAAAATAAAATATTAACAAAATTTCAAGGAAAATGGAAAACTTTATTTAAAGAAAAATTTATAACAATCTAAATCATTGAAAATGTGGGTGCGTCCGCAATGCTGGATAACATCTGGTATTTTATCCGTCGTAGCATGTATATTATTATGTTCCTTCATAATCAATCGGATTTTCATCCATCGTCAGAGCAAATTCACCAGTTCGTGCAGAAAGTTCACTTCAACGTAATGATTCTGCTACATTCACACTTGTTGGTTACCTAACTGCATCAATTAATTCATCGATATTTTGTTGTCGACATCTGATGTGTGTATTGAAAAATCCACGATCTTGGATTTATAATTCTGGGCTATTTGGAGGTTGACATTTAGCTGAAAATTCCATCAGTTTCTTACGAATTCTTCTTTAATGTTAAAGTAGCCATTATAGGTTGGACGGCTGAAGGTAAAAACGCTATCTTTCAGGTTTATTTTCTTTGGTAAGAAATGGTTTTACATAGGATAAATTACGTTTGAATTCTTTTCTCTCCTTGAAGATTCTTTGTAAGGTTGTTTTGGATACATTTACGGCACCTCATACATTCTAAATGACCCTATTAGATTTAAGGAAATATGTTTAAATTTTTCCAAGTTTTGAAACAACCTTTTCTTCTTCGTCCACATCTACCATTTTTATTTAGAATTAACGCCAAAAACTGAAACTGCCACATAAACTTGGAAAGCTTTGCTTGTTTCCATAAACGAGATACTACAGTTCGACGAAGCGCATTAAATCGAGTGTAGCACCGTCTTTGAGTTTATCAGCTTTCCCACGCTGTATCTAAAATAGCTGAACAGCATTGCGCTTATCGTTATTCATTTCAGCCTTTCTGACATTAAGTTTATCATCTCAATACTATACACACTTTTAAAAAAGTCAAATTATTGTTGCTTTAACGCCAGTCTATTTTTATAAACAAATTGCGATAAATGCTTCTTTTTTTAATTTTATTTTCTAGCAACCTAGTAATCTACTTTCTTTTTTCAATAATATCCTTCAAACAAAACATACCGTATCAATAATCAGACCTAAAATATACATATGTGACAACTAATTTGGGACAGAGGGATTATTATTTATATTTAGCTAGCGAATTTTATTCAAAATAGAATGTTGCAATAAATGTTATTTATTATGAAAAAACTAATGTATCACTTTTTTGTGGCTGAGTGCATATAAACATATCACTTTTATCGTATATTTTTTCGGAATAATTATTTTAGGTGGTGCTGGGATATCTGTGTGTTAGGCTTATCTTATGGCTGAACTGCCGTAATCGAGGTAGCTGACAGGGGCGCTGCCATACTTATAGCGGCATTCTGGAAATCTCTAAAAACCAACAAGTATAATCCCTAAATTTAAATGTAATGCTAAGACCAAAAAGAGGTTTAATAATAATGCTAAATTTGAAGCAAATTTGTCAACAAGAAATGCAATTATTGCCGAAACAATCGTCAAGTTTTTGTTTTAAGCTGTCTTCTCAGGCACAATCTTCGAATTACTGTAATGCATCATCAATAAGTCAAAGGCAGCCTTGACGGGATGTTAACGAAATTATCTACCCGGTTCCCAAAGGTAGTTTTTATTAGTATTACTTTATTTTTAGATTAAGGATCTATCTTATCTACTGATTTAAAAACACAACTTTTTTGGGGGGCCGGCCGAACTCTGGACCTTCACAATCTAGAGATATTTAAGCTCTAGCTTTTACAATGGTTTCTATGTTACTTATCAACAATATATTATCACAGCTTAACCTAAATAAAAAGTATAATACAAACTTGTGATATACGATCTTCCCAACCCATTCTGTGCACACCAGCTACCGCTAGAATAATGCCATCATAGAGGCCTTGGTTTAATTTTCTTAACCTAGTTTGCAAATTACCTCTTATATCTTTCACTATAAGCTTTGGAAAATTACGTTTTAGTTGGGCCGCTCTTCTAAGTGAACTTGTACCTACAAAAAAGTAAATTATCCGTTAACCGTGCTTTTAAGCCAATCAATATTAATCATCAATAGTAATCTTACCAATAATGCTATTCTCGGACAAACTGGCCAAAGTTAAACCTCGATGTTTGGGATGTAAAAGAAGTGCATCCCTTGAATCTTCACGCCTAAAATTATACATTTCTGAATGATCAGTTCTAAAAATCTAACTGAAACATAATCTACTATATTCTACTTACTCCAAAATAGCACCAATCGCTAATCCTGACGGAAGTGCAGTCGGCATATCTTTCAATGAGTGCACCAGAAGATCTACTTCATCATTCAATAAAGCGGTTTCCAGTTCCCTAGTAAACAAACTTTTTTGCCCTATTTTTGGCAAAGGTTTGTCTAAGATCTGATCCCCTATTGTATCCATGGTAACTGCAAATATTAAAAAAAATGAGGTTACAAGCTTCTCATTTACAGCTTTTAACTAAATATTTCCTCCGATAAGGCAACAACTATTTCAGGCCTTGGTTAAAAATAATGAGAGAGTATGTAATTTTTAATAAATTTAATTTCCTACCTATTTCATAGAAGTGATTAGGATAAATTTTCTTCAACTCTTCAATTACGATATTCGTTTGTATTAGAGCCAACTATAAGAACAAATTTATCAAAACTGAGAAAGATCAAATTAGGCTAAACCGCAAATCTGATAATAGATATGTTTTTAAGAAAATGATAAATTTTTACCTCACTTTTTCGGGAACCAACTTTAAAAACATTTTTCCCTTCTGACATTTTTAATATTTTAAGGTGTTACACTAATATTTAATTATACAAGGATCGGCGGCCTATTTTCACTAATGAACGAATCACATTTAATAAACCATTTCAATAGAAATTAGCAGAATATCTAAATATAAAACAACGCAATACTATTCTATCGCAATTTTTCCACTAAAGAGAAGTAAAAACAAAATAAATAATACTTAAGAAGTGACTAGCCAAAAATAATGTCCACAGTTTTTCACCTACTTCATGTCCTTCCTTTCGTTGGGTTTTCTATATCTCGTCACCACAGTGTTGTCTGAGTGCTCATATACTAACTAACCAACCAGACATGCCAGACACATCACCACAATACGTGGCGGGGAGGTTTCAAGTTTAAATTATAACAAAAGTATGTTACGAAATAGGAAAAAATCTTCTTATTATGGTGTAGAAGTAGTTAAAAGACTTGATTCATTCCCGAAAGTAAATAAAGATGATTACGTGGAAAGATCGAGTATAGGAGGTGTCGGTAAGTAATATGATTTTTCTGTTTGCCTGAATGCCGGTATATATGTTTACCTATATAATCTCTCTTTTTTTAATTTTCTTAAGAATTTGAAATATACTGTTAGCTTTCATAAGATGATATTCAAATAAAACTTTTCATTCAAGAGAAATTTTGCTTTGTAACAGGTTACAATTGATGGAGATTTTATTTCTTGAATTTGTTATGTTTTCACTGATAAGTTATATAAATCTTAGCTTGAGAATATTACTTTCTTCAAAGGTTGTATAAGTAATAAATTCAGTTATCTGAGAAATACCCACAACTTGTCTATAAGTTTCGTTAATATTTGAAAAATGCCTAATTGAAAATGAACTATTATTAGATAAATAATTTTCATAATTGAAGTAACAGATTGTTAGAAGTTAATGTTTCTTTTGAATGCTATCAGTTTTGTTTTTCCAGTATTTTGTCTTTGTTTTCAACATATCATTAATTCCAGTTAATAAACTGGTATATTTTTCAGATTAAAAAACAATTCATTGGCAAAATAACCTGGATTTTCAATTTCATACATATATATATAAATTTATTTCAGTTTATTTATTTATTTATGAATCTACATGACCTACATCTTACTTCTTAATAAGACAGTTAATTGCACATACACTAACAAACATATAAAAGGAATGGTTAACTGAGCTATATTTTTTGCTTAATAAAAAAATTAATTATTGTATAAACAGAACAATAAAAAAAGGAAGTACGTGAAAACTAATGACATTGCAGAATGGAGCTATTCATTTAAAATTAAAGAACGAATTCTGAGAACACTATCAATCAAATAATACAAAATAAAGTTACTTCCTTCTTAGAAGTACTTGATAAATTGTTGAATATGCTCTCTTTCTGTGCTTGAAGTTATAATGTTATAAAAAACTAATAAAAAGACCTCATTATATTGCAGAGAATACCATTCTGTTCATACTTACACTATATTAGATTAGATTGAACATGGGGTGGGTCACGATCCCAGACAGTGCAGCCAAAATTTGCTCTATATATTATAATGTTATTTAGAGACAGTTTAATAATATTTTCATTAGTGTATCAACTTGGTGATACGAAATGGCATTCTAATCGCATCCCATATGCCTGAGGAAAATCGCTAGGAGAGAAAGCTTTTTATAAATATAACTGTAGAGAGATCATCCAAGAATTTTTTTTTTTTTTTAATCAAATAGTTGCCTGTAGATATAGATTGTTGTAGGGGATTATTGCATGCGCCTGAAAGATGTATTGTGCTCCCCGTAGCCTTCTCAGTGCACTGCCGGCTTCCAAGCCGTGTTCTCTAGCTACAGACAACACTTCCCATTACCGGACAGTGAATTGTAGATGCTCCTAGGAAGAGAAAATCTAAGGGCAGCATGCTGGATTCGCCGGGACCTCCGCGTTTCTAGTTCAGCGCGCTATCACTGAGCTAATCCCTTTCATCTCCCTTGGCTTGCGCCAATTAGATAGGGACGGAGTCTCAGTTTGTGTGCTGTGTTTGACCTTGTCTGTAAAGAGTAGAGTGTATGTAGTTTAAGTGTATTGTGTACTGTTTTGACGAAATGCATGGAGTATTGAGCTGTGGTATCCCTGGGATCGCTACTTCCCAAGTAACTGCATGCAACAGATACCCCTTGCGGGCAAAATAGTTGCTTGCTCCACTGTGATTCTCTTTTGGGGAATTAACAAATAGATGTGATAATATAACTAAGGAGTCAGTTATATTTTAGTGCCCTCTAAGAGAGTGCTAAGAGTCTATTAAAGCATATAACGACAGCAACTTGTTTTTTTAATCGTAACTCGCTAAATTTTTAATCTTACTAGCGCAGCAAAATTTAATGAATTGACAAATATCTAGTTAACTAGAGCAACTGTGGGTCTTGCGAGGTCATGCATATCTCCTAATAGAGGGAGTAGCTCAGTATTTAACTATCAGAAAAATGAGAGTCTTTCAGTGACCTATAATTTCATCTTTCAGACAAGGTTCTTCGTCTTATTTATTTTTTAACCAAAATATTTTACCCTAGAGCACTGATTCTAGCCAGTTGATTCTTTAAAGTAGATAATGTCTACACTCTTCTTTATAATAATATAAGTAGAATTAAGGTTCAAACGCATTCCAAGAGTTAATATTGTTTCTCATTTTTAGGATTATTTTGTATATTTGTTCTTCAAATTTTGCATACTTTTTTTATCGTTAAAGGGAGTCATTATATTGAACAAAAATTAATATTTTTCATATTATTATTTTAATATTGGATAACTCAGGAGTTATCCTATAAATATGTACATTACAGTTTCTTAAAAGGATAAGATTAAACAAAATTTCTTGAAACAGTAAGATGTTTGTTTATCTAAGTTCACAAAAATAATTATAAAAATTACATATCTTTTCGATTTATATTGTTCTTATTTCAGTTTCAGTCGTAACATTTATAATTATATTGTGGATAATAATTTATGAAATTAAATATTATTATGGCAGTAATGTAAATTTTAAATTTGCACCAGATACACAGTATGATGCCAAATTGAAGCTTAACGTAGATGTAACAGTTGCAATGCCATGTCACAGTAAGTTGAAAAGGTTTATGCTATTTTTTGTTTATTTTATTTTATGCATCATTAATAACGATATCAGAAATATTTAATGTGATGTAATTTTTCTTTTTTATTCAAGGTATAGGTGCAGATATTGTTGATTCAACAAATCAGAATTTATTAATGTTTGGCAGTTTGGAAGAAGAAGATACGTGGTTTGAAATGAATGAAGAACAAAGATCCCATTTCGAAGATATTAGGCATTTTAATTCATATCTTCGGGAAGAATATCATGCTATAAATCAGTTACTATGGAAATCCGCCCACTCTTTTCAACCGACTGGAAATAGTGGATTCCCACAGAGGTTGATTATTTTACTTGAATGCTCAATATTTAATATTTATTACTAACATAATATTAATTATTAAGTAATGTATGTTTTTTTCTCTTAAGACAAGACAATCCCAATCAAGAGCCTGATGCATGCAGGGTTCATGGTTCGTTGGTGTTAAATAAAGTTGCTGGAAACTTACATATAACTGCTGGTAAATCGTTACAGCTTCCATATAATGAACATATTCATCTGCCAGCTTTTATCTTACCATCTTCATATAATTTTTCGCATCGTATTCATCACTTTTCATTTGGTGATTCTAGCGCCGGTATTATCAATCCTTTGGATGGAGATGAAAAAATCACTAATGAACGTTAGTATTATCTAATTTTCTATTGAAGTACATACAGATAAGGTTTTCTGACCTGGTGGAATTTTTTCATCCCTTCTTTTTTTAGTAACAACAGTTTATCAATACTTTGTCGAAGTAGTGCCGACTGATGTTGAAACGTTTCTATCAAAGGCCAACACCTATCAGTATTCTGTTAAAGATCATATGAGGATCATTAATCATGAAAAAGGTGAGTTTTTTCTTTCCCATTTTCATTAAATCTGATTATTATTATTATTATTATTATTTGTCTGTGGGGGGGGGGATCAAACCCTACGCTATCCATAGCCCCACTAGGGTCATATAGCTACCCCAAGAAAAACAACAACAAACCGGGTCTAGAAGAAATATCCAGACCCGGGCCTAATCCATCTAACATTCACCGCAGTCCGAACAAATCGGACAATAACCTTAAGGGGAAATAGCCTAAGCTCTTCCACAGACATCCTGTTCCGACCAAAGGTCCTGAACCTAATTTCCTCACAACCCAAGCAGTCTGTCACAAGATGGATGGGTGTTTCCTCCTCTGTCTCACAGACTCTACAAAATGGATCCGGCATGAGCCCCATTACGTAGAGATATCTCCTTAAACCACAATGTCCAGTAAGGGATTCAACCAGATGCCTGAGAGAGTTCCGTGAAAGGCACAGGGACGTCTCACTAATAGCCCTGTCCGGATCCCATGAGCATCTTTGACTGCCGACAAGCAACTGAGCTCATCTAAAAGGATGAATGCTGTGAAGCCTGACAGACATATGCCAGAACACGCCAACACCAGGCTCGGGACCAATAAAAGGGAGAGAGGTGCTTAATTTGACAAACCTATCCACCTCCTCTTTCCTAAAAATTCCCATATGACCTGTACCCAGTATAAATCTATAAGTATAAATCTATCCTTCAAAGAAGAAAGCTCTTCCAGTTTTTTAGAACATTCTAGCCCCAACCTGGAAGAGAAGCAACTTGGCTGTCCGAGCAGATACAAACAGCTTTCAAGTTAGTATTATGTACTTACTAATATTGCTAGAAGCAAGAGTAATATCAATAACTTGTCTTCTGCTCCTGGTTACAAAAGTGGGTTCAGAACCCCTATTTATTAATCTCCAGCTCTTTACCCATCAAGAAGTCCATGAAGCACGACCCTTAGCATTGATGTCGCTGCTGCCCCAGATAACATGATGTGCATTTCCATCATATCCTATAATTATAGGTGTGTTGCTGGACTCCGAAAACTGTACCAAATTTACTAATTCCTGAACAGGAGGAGAGGGATGATCATAAGGGAAATCGGCCGAGGCAACCACCACATTAAGGCATCGGCCACCAACCCCCAGAGCAACTCTCACCGCCACCAGATCCCTAGAGCAAAACTGTCTGAGCAGAACGGGGCTGACATCTCTACTAACGCAAATACATGTTCTAGGAGTGCCTTCGCCTACCGTCTCAAACAGCTTGCCATTGACCGCACTCAAACCTCGAACCAATCCTTAATAAGCATAGAGTTGCAATCTAGCATAGAGCGGCACAAATTAGCCGTTGCATCTTTGCTATGTTGCAAGTTAACCTGCACCATTTCTATCCTGTCAACTACCCTAGTGATAAGTCAGCTAGTGGAAGAAAGGAACTTCCGACTTGCGTGGTAGATAGCAGGCAGAGAAAAAAATACATACGTACATAAATAATAATCATAAATAAAAATAAATAAATAATAATAAAATAAAAAAATGTTTGTATAGCTCTGGCCATTGCCGTACAAACATCTTATTATAATTTTAAGGTCTGACGAATTGAATACCATTTTATGAAAATAAAAATATAGTTATAATAATAAAAATAAAAATACCTGCCTTACATATCTCTCCTTTTTCCTTTGACCACGTTTCAAAGATCACCGCAGGGGGACAAGTCCTCCGCGGCTCCTCCTGACACGTTCTCCTCCAGAAGCAAGACTTTCCTGCCTCTGGATATTTTTCCAGATTCCCACCCATTTGTGCACCCAGGCCCTAGTCACCCGACTTTGGATGTACAGAGGAATTACCCCCACCACCGGTGTCCTCTCCTCCAAAGGCCCCCGGCTGACGAATTTAAAATTAAAAACATATATTAAATGATATTAAAAATTCATCTCCAGAGCTCTCTACCCTACATGGAGCCTTACAATTTGGGACGCTTTCAAGAAGCATCAAAATTCAAAATTAGAACACGCTTCAGGCCACCGTACATAGCGCATAGCGCCAAAACCGGTACCTATGGTCACCTAGCCTTGCCTACATATTAGGCAAGTTACCATCCCTGCCACGTGGAGGCGGACCTCTACTTATCCGTCTAGTCGTTCGCATTACCGCTACTTCGCGAGCAAACTCAACAAAGTCTTTAAAATTTATAGCACTTTTCATCAATTCTTTACAATCGCTCAGCCAGTTCTCTCCCCTCCTTTTCAGCTTGAATTCCATTTGGATTGTTGCCTCGTCGAGGAGAGTACATCGGAAGAGAACGTGATGCACTGGGTCCCGTCCACCGCATTCGCAGTTCGGGGAATCTTTCAATCCCAACGCATGGAGCTAGAATTGAATTCCCCGCGGCCTGTGAAATATTGCGTATGGTTTGGGATAGCTCGAATCGACAGTCTATGATGCAAATTCGGGAAGAACTCATATGCGGTTCTCCCTTTCTCTGCTCCCCAGCGTCTTTGCCACTTCGCAATCTCGTACTCTCGGATCTTTTTCTTTACATGGGCAGGAGGTGTCTGACCGGGCAGTTCTTCACCATCAAGGACAATCATTCCCCCTTTCTTATACTTATGGGTAAGGGTGAGATCAAGCAGCAACACGCCAGCGATCACCGGTAAGGAGACCGTGGAGGATTTCACATAGGCCCTTGTTACAGAGCACAAAATGACTTTGCATTCGTAATAGAGTACCGCTTTACGGCTGCATATCCAGCTTATCAGCCCAACAGGCAGCTGCGAACGTTGCAACATTCTCTGTTACAAATCATTTCAGAAGATTTGGCGGACAATCTCTTCCTCTGAGCGACTCCTAAACAGTCGGCCACCAGACATTATCAAAGGTCCCAGCTATGTCCAGGAATACTATGAGGACGTATTTGTGCCCTCTGCTACGTACCAATTCCAGAATCTTTGATATTGCATCTGTCGTCGATCTTCCCGATACAAAACCATACTGGCTGGGACTGAAAGTGATAAAGCTTTACAATCTCATTATAATCGGTTTTTCCAGCAGTTTCCCAAAAATGGGTAGGAGTTGTATCAATCGAAACGACTTTGCATCATAGATGGGCTTGTTTCCACCTTTATACAATAATTTGACAAGCCCAGTTTTCCATTGACTGGAGGTATCCCAGTCTCAGGCATCCATTGAAAGGTCAAGCAGATACTCAAGCAGATACTGGCTTAGAACGTCCTCATTTTTCTGGACAATTTTTCCATTTATCATATCCATTTCTGGAGCCTTTTTATTCTTGATTTCGCCAATAACATACACCATGTATATCAAACTCTGTTATGGATTCATCCAGAGCAGGTGACTCATAGGCTGCTTCGCGAGACTTTTTTTGCAAATAAGTGTCGTCCAGCGGTTACCCTAAGGGAGGAATACTTTCAGTAAGTGCTGAGTTGACTCTCGCCAGGACCCGGCACCCGATACTCCGTCTATATTTAGAATAGCTAGTATCAGGTCTGTCTTCATCTTATTTAACTGCACCTTGCACACAATACCACAAGGATCTCTATTGCCTTCTGATTCCACAAACTCCCGCCAGCTTGAGGTCTTGGTCTGGGACACCATCTTTTTATATCGCCTTCGGGCACCTATACTCATCTAAATATCTTTGACGGGATTCATCATTCTGTTCCCTTGGTATCGTCTTCGCTTCCTGGCTACTTCTTTTTTGGCTGCTGTTAGCTCCCGTGTCCACCAGGGAACACGGCGCGTGCGAGTAGTGTGTATTTTCTTTAACACCTCCTGTATAGTAGATAAGGATATTTTGTATTATATAATTATACCTACTAATTTTACCCTGGAACCTGGTTTTGGACTGTAGGTATTGGTAACCTTACTGAAAAGAAAAACAACCTTTTCCACAAAAAAGGACCAATAATCACCTGGTGTATTCTTTTTAAATAATGTTATAAATACTACAATAAAGAAAAGACTTATCTGTACAAATACCGGCGGGGCGCCCCTAATGATATGGGTGAGCAGGGCTCACAATTTTTTGTTAGCTTCACTACCACTCTACTACTACTACTGTTACACTAAGACGTTACGTTCAAACTGCAGCGAGCGCTCCAAGCGGCCAGCGCGCTAGCAGACCGGCCACCCAAATTTCTTGAAATTTGATGAAATTAAGGCTGGTTTTTTATGTCCAATGGCAACAAGGGGGCCAAGTTGGCCACAGAACGCTTATACTCTCCCTTAGCTGTTTTCACTGTTACCACCCTGACAACCCATCGTTACCAGGATGGATTTTCACTATACGGCCAGTGGGCCAGTTTGTAGGTGGTACATTTTTGTCCTTCAACAGTACTAGGGTGCCGGGAGTTATATTCTCTCTGCACTTCTTCCATTTGGCTCTTTGTTGTAGACTGTTGAGGTAGTCCAAGCGCCATCTCTTCAAAATATCTTGAATACTCCGGGTTAGGAGTCTCCAACGTGACAGTCTATTGAGAGGAATGTCGGCGACATCCTGCTCTGGTATAGTCATTAATGGTGCTCCAATGAGGAAATGACCTGGAGTTAAAGTGTTACATTCTTCTGGTGAAGAGGAGAGGGGGTAGAGCGGCCGAGAATTCAGCACTGCCTCAATTCTCACAATAACGGTATTAAGCTCTTCGAAACTCAAAGGGCGCTGATCTAGCACTCTTACCAGATGGCTTTTAAAGGATTTTACTCCCGCTTCCCATAGGCCTCCAAAATGAGGAGATGTGGGAGGTATGAAAGACCACCTTATTTGTTTAAGGGAGAGGTGATCAATTACACTTTCTTGAGTTTCCTTGTTTTTCCCCCAGTTCCACAGCTCCTTCAGGCGGCGGTCGGCTCCTATGAAGTTGGTTCCGCAGTCCGAATATATATTGGACCACGACGTCCTATAAAGCGATCGAGACAAGCCAGAAATGCGTTAGTGCTTAATTCCGATACTAACTCCTAAGTCCGCCTTTGTACTAAGTCTTACAAATAAACAAACATATGCCTTTGTTAAATTGCTTCTTTTACTAGGGGCATCCTTTATCACAAATGGACCTGCGAAATCAACTCCCACATTTATAAAGGCTCTACCCTGTTCAAATCTAGAGGGGGCAAGTCGCTCATATACGGAGTGTAAGAGGAGGCTCTAAAACGATGACACTTCACACATCTTTGTATTCGAGATTGGATAATAGAACGAGCGGATAAGACCCAAAATCGTCTCTGCAGCAAAGAATGTAAAAGACGTGGTCCCGCATGCAAGTAACATCGATGGTAATAATCAATGATTAGGTTGGTCAGATGTGACCTTTTAGGAAGTAGGATGGGGTGTTTTGCCCTGTAGTCTAGGGAGCTATTACTAAGTCTACTGCCCACCCTGAAAATTCCTAGGGGATCAACGAAAGGTGATAAGGAATCTAATTGTTCCTTACGCTTGAGATCTCCAAAATAATACCTTTGTGTGATTTTGATGCAATATTCTAACGCAACCGAAAGCTCTTTAGCACTCAGAGGGCCTATTTTCTGATAGTTTCCTTTGATTAGGAAATGTAAGACATATGCCAATACTCCTTGGAGTTTTTCTAGTGTTGAGAAACGGGTGAAGATTTCTAAGAATGGGCCCCCTGGTTGTGTCGCTAATAATACCTTACCTTTTTCTCAGGTATTTCCCCACTAATCTGTTGAGACAACGGCCATGTATCGAGGTTGTTTTCTAGCCAATGCGGACCATGCCACCACAATCTTTGTTTACATAGTGCAGAAGGCAACAAACCGCGAGAGGCTAAGTCAGCGTGATTATCCCCTGAGGATACATGATACCAGTCTTGTACAGAAGTGCTTTCAGAAATAGCAACAACTCTGTTGGCTACAAATATTTTTAATAAGTGGGGAGGTGTTTGTATCCACCCCAATGTAACAGTTGAATCGGTACAAAGATAAGTTCTTTTTATATTTAAACTGTTTAAAAAGTCTCGAACTATCATCAAGGTTTGAGTGAGCAACAATGCTGCGCACAGCTCGAGACGAGGCAGTGACTGTTTTTAAAGGAGCCAGTTTAGTTTTCGCAAAGAGTAGGCTGGCGGGTTCGGACGATTCTGCCAAACGTATGTAAACGGTCGCCGCGTAGCCTAGTGTAGAAGCATCTGCAAAACCAATTAATATAACTGGAGTAAAGCTAAAGGGCAATCCAGACCGAGGAATTCTAATTTTTCTCAGCTCGCTGAGCTCTGACAAATATTCAACCCATTCTTCCGCGAGATTTTGAGGTACTGATTGATCTAGTTTCAACATCCACAGCTTCTGCAGAAATGATTTAGCTTTGAATATAACTGGTGCTAGATAACCAAGAGGGTCGTATAATCTAGCGATAATGGATAAAATAGTCCGTTTCGTAACAATTATTTCAGCAGATTCGATCTTATAAAAGAAACAATCATTACTTGGGTCCCGCTGAAGACCTAGTATCTTGATGGACGGATCCTCTAAATGAGCAAAAGATATAGGTAACCCTCTAGCTCCGGTGGGTAGTTTGTCAAGAACTTCCGGAGAAGTGCTAGCCCACTTTTTTAAGGTAAACCCACCCTTTCCAAGAAGTTCCTCTAATTGATTTTTCAAAAGAATCGCCTCCTCTATGGTGTCCGCCCCGGTTAGGACATCGTCTACATAAGTGTTAGAACGATGTCATGACATCGTCTCATAAAGCTTGAGAAGCCCTTGGATAATTTGCACCTTCATCCGTTACAAGCTGTTTTATCACTCTCAGGGCCAAATAAGGAGACGATGTCATGCCAAAAGTAACTCTATTGAGCTCGAATCCTCTACTGCATCTGAGGAATCAAAGCGATAAAAAATATGTTGGAACACACGATCTTCCGGATTTACAAGTATCTGCAGAAACATTTTGCAGATGTCCGCCGTGATGGCAATAGGAAATTTTCTAAAATACAACAATATCTCTCTAAGATCACCTTGTAATTTTGGCCCAGTCAATAAGTGGTCATTTAAAGATCCATGACGAGTAGGAATAGATGCATCGAATACTACGCGCAGGTTTGTGGAAGAGCTATTTTTCAAGACTGCATGACGCGGTAAGAAATACACTTCCCTTCCGTTTGAGCCCTAGACATGTAGCCCAAATCCAGATATTCTTGCAATACTTGTGAATACGCCAGTTTATATTGGGGCTTCTTGGCTAGCCGTGCTTCTAATTTCTTAAACCGGTGTAATGGGACATACTTTGAATCTCTGGCTATCTACTTGTAAGGTTCCTTAAAGGGTAGCCGTACAACATATCTACCTTGGGGATCCCTAAAGTGAGTTTCTATAAAGTGATTCTCACATTCAGTATTCAAGGGGTTTTCCGGAACTTCAACGTTAACCTCTTCAATTTGCCAAAATCTCTTTAACATATCGTTCAGCGGAATTTGAATTGTAAGCAAGGCACTTAGGGAAGTAACATCTTCAACTGGGATGTCGATAGGTCCCAATACAACCCAACCAAATATTGTTTTAAGAACATTAGGTAGTCCGGGAGGTAAGGCCTCAGACTGTCCTGCGAGTATAACTCCAAAGAGATCTGCCCCCAGTAAAAAATCTATCGGTCCTGGTCTCCAATAGAGAGGATCCGCTAATTGAAAACGATTAAGACACTGCCTGATAGAATAGGGAATAATACAAGAAGGTGTATTCGAAGTTATTTGCGGTACAACAACCGCATTGGTTTCCATTTAGGCTGTGCCACATCTTGGGATTTCAAAATACAATGGCTCTGACATTTTCCGCCTTCAATTGTACTGTTAGCGAGGCCGATCAGTTTTTGAGAGTTGCGCTCAAGCGTTGGAGCCCTAAACGTTTAACACAAGAGGCTGTGATGAGTGATCGTTGTGACCCACTGTCTATCAGAAGTCTAATATTGTGAAATTGTCCAGAATTATCTCTAAGTTTTGCCAAAGCACTAAAGTATGTTGTTTCATTTACGGGTGGTCCGTTTCTAGAAACCTCCTGACCATTCTCAAGAACCTTACTGCTTTCAGTTCTTATTACCCTTGACTCTAAATGCAATAAACGGTGATGTTTACGGCCAAATTTCCGGCAAACTACCTGCGAAGTGCAATCGCGGATAAAATGAGAAGGGGATAAACAATTTAAGCAAACCTTGGCAACCCTAGCTTTATTTAATCGTTCCACTGGGGTTAGTGAATTAAATTTCGGACATCGAAACAAGCGGTGCTTCTCTGAGCACATTGGACATTCCTTTACATCCTCTAATGGTTTTGTAATAGAAAGAAACCTTTTTCGAATCTCTGGTTGCCTTGGAAGTTGATGTCGACTGCCTACCTGTGGTCACAGCCTCACTTTGAAAAAAGGCATATTGTTTGTGTATGAATTCTACCAAATCCTGGAATTTAGGCTCATCACTAGTCCCTAAATACTCATTTTCAAACTTCTCTTTAGTTCTGGAATCAAAATTGCGTAATATGTGAGCAGAAAAAATAAATCCAGTTTCATCCTTAAGGCCAAGACCTTTAAAGGCTGAAATATTCTCTAAAACAACATTAGAAAGCTCTTCTAGTGATTGTAAAGTACATTTTACCATGGGTTTAAGAGAGAAAATTTTATGAAGATAGGTGAGGGCTTGTACTCTCTTATTATCAAATTTTGTTGAAAGAGTTTTCCAGGCTACTTCGTAATTATCTGGCACTATAGTAATAGAGGAAATTGTCTGAATAGCTAAGCCTTTCAAGGCACTTTTCAGTGGAATTTTTGGATGGGCGCTAGATTAGAGTTTTCATGGACTAAAGACAAGAAAATATCAAGAAAGGCTTTTCCACTCTGATATGCATCACTAAATATACGTATCGATATAGCAGGTAACTTGTAAACTATCTCTGATGACCCCTGATTCCGATCGACATTGAAAGAATTGTTAGTTAATTCTTGCCTTGTGCTACTTATTTCATGAGAAATAGCTTCGTAAAAATTGACTCGCGTAATTTCCGCAATTGCTATTAATTGCTTTAATTTCTCCTCATCATTCACATTGCTGGCTAGTCTCTTAGCTTTAGGAATTGATTTTAAAAACTTATCAAAGGCTGAATCAAGCCTCGATAATCGGGCTTTAAAAATATTAGCTTTACTTGGATTTACATTAAAGGAAATACCAATTTTATTTGTTTCAATTATATCTAATGACAAATCATTAAGTTCTTCCATAAGCTCATAAAGCCTTTCTTCATTATAATCAGATTTCGGGCCCATTTTCAGAGGAGTATATAAGGTAAAATAATAATATTTTATAAATAAATTCTCATCAATATATATAAATATAGAATATTTGAAAATATAGAAACTGTTGCGTAGAATATATATATATGGCCCGAAGGACCATAAAATGGCGCGAAAATATATATATATGGTTAAAGTGGACCGCGTTTCTCTGTAATACAATATACTATATTGTATATATACAATATACATATGCGTATGTACAATATATATATGCGTATGTGGTATAATTAGCTTATAAGTATATTAGCTTACCTTTTGTCCTCTTGCTCGCGGTAGGTCAGGATGTGAATCTAGGTGAAGGAGAAGAGGAATAGGCAGAAGGTATACAGGAAGGAATTTGGGATTTACCTGGTTCACAACCTGTCTCCTTAGCGGGCGAAGATGTAGGTAGCGGGCGATACCTCTCAGAGAGAAATTGACAACAGTGAATCACGGCAAGATAGTGCGGAATTGCGGGCGAATATAGATTTGCAATAAACTACAACTTACTACTAATACTCATAGCGTATGTAATTTGCCGTGCACTGACGCTTCCTACCGTAAGAGATGAACTGATTCAAAATTCTAAGTACGATAATTAAGAAGGAGGGGTAATTGACCAGTACGAAAGGTGCATATTCGCACTATCTATTGGCGTCTTTTAGAAATTAAGTAAGCGTAAAGCGGGTCGCATACATTGCTCCTTCCTTTTAAGAATAAGTATGTATAAGTATAAGTTGATATATTAATATATATATATATAAAGAACCAAACATTCTCCCCCCCGGGAAGATGGGGAATAACACACAAAGAAAGATAGAAAAGAATAAATATGTACAAAAAGAAAAGGATATAAAATAAAAATGAATATTAAACTGTAAAGGGAGCGGGCATATTTTCACCAGCGGTCTCCTATAGGAGCCCTTTGCAGTTCTTACAGTAACCACTCGTGTTATATTGTCTAGTCCGGGGTGTACCTCCTCTATTATACCGAGGGGCCATGTCATGGGGGGCGAGTGTTCATTTCTAATGAGCACAATCGTGCCCTTTTTTACTGCAGGCGAATTGGCGGTCCATTTTTGGCGAGTTTGTAAAGAGTGTAAATATTCTACATGCCAGCGCTTCCAAAAATCTTGGACCATTCTGTCTAGAAGCTGGAATCTTGACAGGCGACTTAAGGGAATTTCTGTTATGGGAGCGGAGGGTAATCCGGTCAAGTTATGCTGTAGAAGAAAGTGAGCGGGGGTTAGAGCGGAAGGTTCTGAAGGATCTAAGCTAAGGGCTGATAAAGGTCTGGAATTCAACAGAGCTTCAACCTGGGTAAGGATCGTGTTAAACTCTTCGTAGGACAGAACTTGCTGGCCAATGACTTTTTTCAAGTGAGTTTTTACACTTTTTATGTTGGCCTCCCATATTCCTCCAAAATGTGGTGCAGAAGGGGGATTAAGCTTCCACTGAATACCTCGAGTGGATAGCTCAGTATTCAAGGCCTCATTGTAGGCCTTTCCTTGTATTAGCGTATATATTATTATTATTATTATTATCGGAAACGGGTGCCCAAAGGCGCGGGACCTAAGCCTATATGGCTCTTATCCCCCCGGTACCCCCCGTAACCCCTTAATTAGTCTCCCCCGGTAACTTGCCGGTTAATCTACAATATCTCAAGATATCCCTATACTCCAACTCGCCCAGACAATCCTGCGAGAGTGGTGTCCTCCCAAATATACGAAACCTAGTTCCAGCGAAACGGGGACACTGACATAAGTAGTGATACACCGTTTCCCTAACTCCGTCATCACAGTTCTGACAAATGGGACTCCGCGTCTTTCCTATGTTAAACAAGTGGCTGGACACCCAAGTGTGTCCAGTCACTATTCCTACCAAGGTCCTCAAACCCGTCCTACTGAGAGACAGGAGATACTCCGAAATTCTCTGCTTACCTGCCTTTATAAATCTTTTAGCTTGGAGGCACCCCTGCGTGTCCCCCCAGCATTTCTCCAAAGCTCTCGTCTCCCAAAGTCTAATCTGTTTGTCGCGAAACGTCTTTGTAACGGCCAGGGCTGGTTCAGGACCACAGAATGGTAATGATGATCCCTCCCTGGCCAGCCGATCCGCCCTCTCATTGCCCTCTATTCCCGCATGTCCGGGTATCCAATAGAGATGCACCTTACCCCTCCGAGCCAAAGCGTTGAGCTTCCTCCGACATTCTCCCACTAATTTCGAACTCCACCAAGGCTTACTCAAAGCCCTTAGTGCGGCTTGGCTGTCCGAGAAAATCCGCACTTCCTTGAACTCTCCCTGCCACTCCCCCACCAGGTGGCAGCATTCAATGATGCCCACCACCTCAGACTGAAAAACAGTGGCCAAGCCACCCAAGGCCACCGAACTCTCTTTATCCAGTTCCTGAAACCAGACTCCCGCCCCCGACAGGCCAGTACCCTCCTGCCTAGAGCCATCTGAATAGCAACGAATAATGCCGCTGCCCGACTCCGTTGGCCTCGTAAGATTATCATCTCCTATACTGCCAATCGTAATCTCATAATCTCTCTCAAATCCCCATTTCTTGCTCGTCTCATCAAGTTTGGATAGCAAGAATCGGTTTACTCGCCAAATTTTGTCCTCGATCCTAGTGTGATCCCCCCGGAAGGTTCTCACCCATTCTCCCTTGCACCTCATTCTGAGGTACCCTTTCATTGCCTCTCCCACTACCACATACTGAAGGGGGATTAGCCCCAGCAGCATCTCTAATGCCACCGTCGGTGTCGTTCTCATCGCGCCAGTAATAGCCAAACAGGCCGTACGCTGTACTCCCAACAGCTTTTTGCTATTCCTCCCCACCAAGGAGCCAGACCACCTACACCACAGCCGCATACAGCATCCTTGGCTTCACCAACTTTTCATAAATCCAATGGACACCTCGGGGATTAACTCCCCAGGTCTTACCCGCTAATCTCCTACACTGCCAGAAAACCTTCTGCCCCTTCTCACAGACATGCTCAATGTGGGCCCGCCAATTCAACTTATTGTTGATGAGGACCCCCAAATATTTAACCTCATTGCTAATTTGCAATTCCTTACCGAAGAGCCTAGGTCCCCTAAACCCTTCCAATTTCCTCTTCCTAGTAAATAGAACTAAAGAACTTTTGTCCGGGTTAACGGACAAGCCATAGTTCCTACACCACTGCTCCACGTAAGATAACGCCGACTGCATCAAGTCACTCACCACACTCAGATGCTTCCCTGTGATTAAGATTACCCCATCATCGGAATACATCTGCAGGTAAAATCCCCTACGGTTCATCTCCCAAAGTAGCTCATCAACGATGAGGCACCACAAGTGAGGTGACAAACTCCCACCTTGGGGAAAGCCCCTACTGGCTTTCACCCTTCTCTCCGCAACTCCCAAACGAGAATAGACAATCCTCGAAGTTAGGAGGTTGCCTATCCATCTAACCAGGGTCTCATTCACGCCCCTCTCCTCCAATAACACTCTGATCCTATCATGGGCCACGCTGTCGAAAGCCCCCTCAATATCGAAGAAGCATCCCAGCGCGTACTCTTTAGACTCCAACGTACGTTCAATTCTCCCCACCAAATTATGGAGCGCAGTCTCCGTTGACCTTCCCGCCAAGTAGGCATGCTGATTCCCATGGAAGGTACTCTTTATATCGCAATCCTCCATTAAGAAAAGGTCCACCAGCCTCTCTAAGCCCTTCAACATGAAGGACGCCAGGCTGATTGGCCTATAAGCTTTAGGGTCTAAATAGTCCAACTTTCCCGGTTTGGGAATGAACGCGACCCTACTAACTCTCCAAGCCCGAGGGATATAGCCCGAACTAAGGCTATCTCTCAGTATCTCTACCCATGTACTACCGAACATGTTCCAACTCTCCTGAATCAGCACCGGGTACAGACCATCCATACCTGGCGACTTGAATTTACTAAATGTAGCGAATACCCAACTCGCCCTCCTTAAAGTAACCACTTTACTTGCCAACTCCTTACCCTGTTAATTTACTCCCTGTACAACGGGTGAAACATCCGCGCACTCTCCCACATACTCCACATTATCCGGTAGATGTCTATCCAGCATCACCCGTAACACCTCATTATGGTTATAGGTGATCTGTCCGTCAGGCCTCCTAATGCTGTCCAACGACATCTCCCCGCTCTTGCCTAAAAACCTGAAGACCCGGTTTACCTCCTGTTCCCCCTCCAAGGTTTCGCAGAAGGTCCTCCAAGAGTCCCTCTTCGTTCTCCGAATCTCCCTTTTATACTCTCGCTTGGTCTCAACGAACCGTTCCCAATCCTCCTCCGCATTACTCCCCCTAGCCTTTCTCCTTAGCCGCCTCATCTGTCTATTTAAGGCAGTTAGTCGGGCCGTCCACCACTGGACCTTCCTGTGCAATACCTCATGCTCAGGGCATGAAGTCTCATAAGCGCGGACGATCGTACGAGTAGTCCGATTCACTCTCTGATCCAGGTCTTCCCCCTCAACCGGCGGTCTACCCGGACCTAACCTATCATTTCCCAAGGCCGAGGCAAAACTGCCCCAGTCCGTTCTCCTCGGATTTCGAAACTTCTTCACCTCTCCCATCCCAAGACGCAGGGTGATTCTAATACCTCTATGATCAGACAACGTCCAGTCATCCATAACCTCCCAACCTGTCATCCAGGACAGAAATTGCCTGGAAGCCGCCGTTATATCTATAACTTCTTCCCTGTTCCTAATAACAAAGGTAGGTTTCTTACCTCTATTTAAAAGAAAAAGCTTTCTACTTACCAAAAACTCCGCCAGTGTCACCCCACGCCGGTTGGTATCGCTGCTTCCCCACAGCGTGTTGTGTGAGTTGGCATCGAATCCGACCAGCAATGGCAGGTTCTCCTTTTCACACCACTCCACCAAACGCTCCACATCCTGACCAGGTGGTGGCTCCTCTGAATCATAGGGTAGGTAGGCCGATGCCAAAACCAGTCTGCCCACTGCCTCTCCTATCCTAATCGAAACTACCGTCAGGTCTCTAGAACAAAACTCTCTTAACATTGAACACTCCATATGCTTAGACACCAGGACGCAGGTCCTGGGCCTATCTACTCCACAATCATAAAATGTTCTCAACCCCATACCACCCCATCCGACCACACTGCCTCGGATGGTATAGGGCTCCTGAATTAAACCTACCATTAAGGGTGTATCCCTTATGACTTCAGCCATCTCCGCTACAACTTCTCTGCTCCTGTGTGTATTATATTGATACACACAGAACATTATTACTGTCCCTCACTCTCCTCCTTGCCAGACTGGCCTCGTTGTTTCTCCTCCTTCCTTTTAAAGGTAATCCGTGTCAGCTCATAATAGGGCCTCCACTCCTTCTCTTCTAGAATCCGGAGTGAATGGGGATCTATAAAGAAAACCATCCACATACCTTTGTCTTTCTCAAAGGAGCTGAGCACTCTCCAAAGATCGGTCCGCAAACCAGGATTTTGCCCTGCTAAGCGTTCCAGGAATCTCTCCAACGGACACCTCTTGCCTGGCACCCAAACTGATACCCTAATCATCTTTGGGATGTCCTCTCCCTCCAACATAACATACTGGATGTTACCTCTGGGTGTGATAGCCTGCCTGGCTGTCCATGCCCTGGTCCTCTCATCGCCGCAGGTGATAAGGAACATGCCCTCACCTACCACGCCGGACTCCTCAAATTGTGGCCACCAACCTTCATCGGGGGTGCCCTTCCTACTCCCAGTATCATCCAGAGCACCCACAAGTTGTGCTCTGACGTACTCCGCGTCGTCCTCGGTCATCACTTCACCATCTGCTCTGACCACGGCGACCTGTGGCTTCTTGGCCTTCTCCACTTTCGGGCGTTTAGCCTCGGGGACGCTTTCTGGCGTCTCCTCCGCACCCTTCTTCTTTTTCTTCTTCCTCTTTTTGCTGGATTCCCTTGTTTTGGTCTCACTCGGGGTCCGCCTTTCAGCGGTCCCCTCGCTTCGACCAGGGGAGGCCAGCAAAAGCTCCTCGATACTCTTATTTAAACTCTCTGTGGAGGCACCCCTCTCCAGGCCTCTCAAAGGAGAAGCCGGGAGGTTCCCGGCAGTTTCCTGCCTCGAGGATGCGCCCCCACTAAACTCACCTACAACACCTTTATTGGTGGAACAAGTAGCCATGACTGCCGGTGTGCCTTGTTCCTCAACAACACCGGAGACCTTCGTGGTGATTTTCGCACCCTCATTTGCCACGGACTGAGGGCCTTTATTTATTTGTCCTTTCATTTTTAATTTTTGAAAAAAGGGGGGTGGTATAGTGTTGGTGAAATATGTGTGAATGTGGTGTTCACATACGGTCCTCAAGCGGAGACTGGTCCGAAATACAACACATAGCGTAGTTCTCCTGAATACAATTAGGGGGTTCAGATTCACCTACTTTACCCATAACAACAAACCCGAGTTCTGTTTGAATGGCGGATAAAGAAGTGTGCGAAGAACTTATTATATTGTTCATCAATAGTCGGGTGAATATTCCGGCTCCCAAAAGGATGTCAACTTCTTCAGATCCTTTTACATTGACATCTGCCAAAGTAAATGATTAAATTCATGCAGACGAGAGGAAAGTGTTTCATAAGTGGGAATAGCATCTGCAATACTATTTATTATTAGCGGGCGAATTGTGAATTTTTTATTCGAATCGAATCGCGAGGAAAATGTTAGAAGCGAAGAGATTGGCAAATTCTGTTTAACCGTTCCTAACCCACTTACGGAGGAATGTAATCGTGTTTTAGAGAGTCCCAGTTTCTTAAAAAGTTTGCGGGTAATAAAATCAGATTGACTTCCTGAACCTAGGAGAGCTCTGACTCAATGAGAATTTCCCCATCTATCAAATACATTGATAGTGGCGGTAGATAAGATTACAGTGCCCTTACTCGGGCCCTCAAAAGGCTTATTTTCAGTCTCTGAGGCGCAACAAGCTGCGGATACCTCAGCCGGGGGTTTATTTTTAGGGCTATCAACCTCAGGTTTCTCGGGCGGGCGTAATTTGCTATTTTGTGCAGGTAGCGAAAAGTGTAAAATTGATTGGTGTCGCTTACCACATACAGCGCAAGAGTTCTTAGACTTACTTAAGCGAGAAGTATGATGCTGGGATAAGCAATTAATACATAAATTCTTTTCCCTGGCTAATTTATATCTTTGTTCGGGAGTAAGATCTTTAAAACTTTTACAGTGATAAGCTTGGTGTTGATTTAGTGAACAAATTCTGCATAGCGGAATATTAATATTACTTTTACTGGCAACAAAGGAGTGCGAAGTTTTAGTTTTATGTACGGGCGATAATACTTTTCCATACCTAGAAAGAATTTTATTTTGTTCTTTTACAAAAGTAAGAAGAAGATCATAAGTAGGTATAGTTTGAGTGCGAGCAGACATCTCGAAAGCTCTGACTGTCTCGGGATCGAGTTTAGATAAGGCGATATGAAAGATGATGAAATCAGTGAGGTTTTCTATTTCTAAAGCTTTAAGAGCCTCATATGAGGAAGAAAATTTTTGTAAGAATTCATCTAACCCTGAAGCCGATTCATTCAAGAGTGGCTTAAAACTCAAAATTTGTTTCAAGTAATGAGATGCTAAATTCCTTTTATCCTGGAACCTATCTACTAAGGTTTCCCAGATCAGTACATAATTTTCCTCAGAGGGCTGAAAACCAGAGACAAGCGCGAGCGCTTTCTTGGTCAGCTTACCTAGCAGATATCTTAATTTTTCAGTTTGAGTCAGGCCCGTGTTATTATGAATTGCCTTAAAGGCATGATAAAACACTGGCCATTCATTTATTTCACCTGAAAACCAAGGTAATTCCAATGTGGGAAGCTTTTCTTTTTGTTGTGGAACTTTATTTGCACTACTACCAATTTTTAACTTATCCGCTTCATATACGATATAACAATACAATTCATCTACTGTGTTCAGAATTTGTAAATTCACTTTTTCAGATGGGTTGATTTCCTGTTTGAGCGTCCCTATTTCCTTAGCTACTGAGTTTAATTCCCCCATTGTTTTTTCCAACGTTTTAATCCTGATATTGAAATTCGCCTGATTTTGCGGGTTGTCAATATTTTTAGCATCATCGTATAGGCGTTGTACGCGTTGAAATAAAGTATTTTGTTCCGCTTCTAACACTCTAATTCGTTTTTCGATTTTGTCAGCCATTGCAGTGACTATTGTAACCAAATTCGAAATTAAATAATTTATTAATTTATAAGGTAGGGATTTAATTATAAAGAACAATTTTTTTTTTTTTTAAGGAATTAATTAGAAAAAATTCAATAGGAATTTAATAGAGTTCTATTTAAAAATTAAATATGGCTATGAAGTCAAGTATTTATGTCAAGGTCATTCGACCAGTAGTGCGAGATTATAAATTAGAAAGAATAGTTACTTATATCAGTTGTTTATTAGAAAGAGCAATGTATTAACCACGCTTTAAAAGTTAAAGACAGATAAAACGTACCTTTCTGTTGCTGGACTCTGACCTGTTACAGAAATATATGACGCCAATCACGTGCTCATATGCATCTCCTCTAGCCAAGTTCAATTTTTCCGTAATATTAATTTTTTTCAATTATTTAATTATGCAGAATCTGAAAAGTAGCAATTAATAATAAATACGAACCATTCAAAGCTGTATTACACTGAAACTGTATTACTTACAGAATATATTGGTGTTACTCTTGTAATTATACGCACTTAACCAAAGCGTTGAAGAAAATAATATTAATTTATATGGCGAATCAAAATGTATTTGTCCATAAGTTCAAAAAATATCCGGCCCGGAGGACCAAAAAATGTTGCGTAGAATATATATATATATGGCCCGAAGGACCATAAAATGGTGCGAAAAATATATATATATGGTTAAAGTGGACCGCGTTTCTCTGTAATACAATATATATATATGCGTATGTGGTATAATTAGCTTATAAGTATATTAGCTTACCTTTTGTCCTCTTGCTCGCGGTAGGTCAGGATGTGAATCTAGGTGAAGGAGAAGAGGAATAGGCGAAAGGTATACAGGAAGGAATTTGGGATGTACCTGGTTCACAACCTGTCTCCTTAGCGGGCGAAGATGTAGGTAGCGGGCGATACCTCTCAGAGAGAAATTGACAACAGTGAATCACGGCAAGATGATGCGGAATTGCGGGCGAATATAGATTTGCAATAAACTACAACTTTCTCCTAATACTCATAGCGTATGTAATTTGCCGTGCACTGACGCTTCCTACCGTAAGAGATGAACTGATTCAAAATTCTAAGTACGATAATTAAGAAGGAGGGGTAATTGACCAGTACGAAAGGTGCATATTCGCACTATCTATTGGCGTCTTTTAGAAATTAAGTAAGCGTAAAGCGGGTCGCATACATTGCTCCTTCCTTTTAAGAATAAGTATGTATAAGTATAAGTTGATATATTAATATATATATAAAGAACCAAACAGAAACTTATGCATAAAAATTTATAAAAAACACAATTACAAAATTTAAATTCGACAATCAAATAAAAAAAAAAATATTATTTAAGAATAACTTATGTAATAACTAAGAGAGAATAACTAAGAGTTAACCTAAATTTATAAAATATAATTTATAACTTATGTAAAATACGCAAAAGTAAAATATTATAATCAGCTCTTTTGTTGTAATAGAACAATAAATTGTTGATCTGTTTGTCCAAGTACTAACAGTTCAAGCTATTCGGCCAACACAATGTGCATTACAGTTCTGATGTTCCAATATAAAACTGTAAATTTTAAAACTTACCAATATTTTACGGGCTGAAATCTGTTACAATTATTTCTAAATTATTCTTTCTTTAGATAATCATTTATCATAAATTTACTTTCCTCTGAAATAAACTACAAGTATTTAAGAGATAATTAATAATCTATTAATAAATCAGATCATCTTTTCAATAAATCAGTAACACAATAAGATTGTTTTTCCTTTCAATAGCAAGCTATTTATATCAAAGATTCGGTCCGGAGCTGGAATAAGGATATTTTGTATTATATAATTATACCTACTACTTTTACGCTGGAACATGGTTTTGGGCTGTGGTATTGGTAACCTTACTGAAAAGAAAAACAACCTTTTCTACAAAAAGGGACCAATAATCACCTGGTGTATTCTTTTAAAATAATGTTATAAATACTACAATAAAGAAAAGACTTATCTGTACAAATACCGGCGGGGCGCCCCTAATGATATGGGTGAGCAGGGCTCACAATTTCTTGTTATCTTCACTACCACTCTACTACTACTACTGTTACACTAAGACGTTACGTTCAAACTGCAGCGAGCGCTCTAAGCGGCCAGCGCGCTAACACCTCCCCACTCACGCCTGCTACTGCCTCAGTCAGCTCCGTGACCGCCATATCGACACCAGCGATGGTATCCCCTTGGACATGTATGGTGTCGATACTGCGCTGGAGGAGGGTCTTGTATCTTTCCCAATCAGCCCTTTTGATTGAGTATCTTTCTAGACCCTCATAGGTGGGACATGGCTTGGTGTCCCAGGCAACTTCGAAAAGTATCGCCCTGTTACCAGCTTCCAACAATGGACCCTGTCAACAGCAGAAGCTGTACACAAGGTAAGTCCAGGTTGTACTCAGCGCAGTTCCCATTTCCTGCGGCCACAATGATCTTTTATCCCCTATTTTCTCGTAAGAGGCGACTTAAATGGGCTATAGACGACGTTATGTCGCACGACGGCTGGCAGTTCAGGCTCACCAGCATCACCTCAACGCCATTTGCGGCAGTTAATAGCACACAGGAACAAAGACCGGTGCTGTACTGAGGAAGACGCAATAAAGTGATGTCTGGATTGCACACCGCAACAGCAGTCCATATCCATCCATCACAGAAAGCGTGAACGATACGATGTTGTAAACCCTGGCTCTTAACGCTCGCCTTGACCGTGTAGAGCTTCTGGATTAATGCAACATCTCTGCCTTTTGAATAGATGAGTTCCCGTGCCTCGGCCATTACTGTTTTTGAACGTTGCACATTTAGCTGCAACACTCTCAGGCCACTATCCGTACAATTACGGGCTTCTTCCATACTCGGTGCTAGCGAGTTCACGGTCAAGAGCATTCAGGTACGCTGGGCATTTCAAACTCTTTACAGAGTGGCTGTGCGGCTTGCGGAATACTTTACAGGCAACACATGCCGGGGCTTCGGCTTTATTTGGGCACTTCTCATAAACATGTCCTTTAGTGGCACTGGTCAGCAAGTAGGATCTTTTTCTTTATAGAACTTCGCCACTTGCCCATACAGTGGACACTTGTAGCAGCGTGATGCCTGTCTCTAGTCCATCACCTTACAGCGATTCCACTCTATGTATACCCTGCCACTACTCTGAAGGGTTCCCCTCTGTAGACGTTCGCGCATCTTGGACTTCACAAGAAGCGCAGGTGTTATCAGACCGCGACGGGAACGCGCAGGTTGGACTTGAATCACAGGATATCTGTCTCTAGAAACATAGGGAAGTGGCACCCTATCTTTGTAATAATACTCCCTCAAACCATTTGGCTCCTCAATAAATCTGATGTTAACAAAGTAGTGAATATACGTTTATTAGGGCCTAAAATATAATTATGTGTATATTTTTTTAGGATTTACTCTCTGTTCCTATATCTTTTCTAATACTTCCATATAACTTCATTTGCGACAAAAGAAGGGTTCCTCTTACTTACATAACAGTTATTGAATTAACATTAGGTCTGTTAGGAGAGATATTTCACGTTTCAGATTCAGCAGTTCGGAATTTCCCGTCTCAGAATTAGGCAATACTGGAAAATATTGATATAGAATCTTTTTTAAACCCCAAGGGAATTAAACCTGGTCCAAAGTCGAGAGCACTGAGCTGATAGAAGTCCTTCAAAGACAAACCCTAGCTTACCGCCTAAATGTAAATATATATAATAGTTAATAAAATAGTATTGTAACGCAACCACTAGTGCCATCTAGGAGAGAAAGCAGGCACCCCAAGTTCTCCTCGTGGCCGCTTGGAAGCGCTAGCGGGGCGCTCTAGGTTCTTCTAGAAGATTATCAGATGATTTTCTTTGTTGGCCTTTAGTTGTGAGATGAAAACAAGAATTTGTTGGCTTATCGACCAATTCAAGAGAAAAAAAAAAAAATTTTGTAATTTGTTTTTAATAAGTTTGACGTTTCGACATCTGCTAAGTGGGAGTGCTAAGTCTATTCACACTTATGTATTTTGTTTGTGTTTTGTGTTATAATTTTTCTCTTTATTTTTGTATTGTTCCTGAAGAAGGCAAACAAAGTTTTCGAAACGTCGAACTTGTTAATTATTAAAAAATAATTACAAAATTACTTTTTTGTTTTTTGTTTTTTTACCTTGAATTGCTCGATAAGCCAACAAATTCTTGTTTTCATCCCGTTCTTCTAGAATGTTCTAGAACCTTGCAGGCCCTTCTCCACTGGTATAAATACTGAAGAACAACTCGAGTGAGAGAGTCTTGTTACAAACGGTGCGCGTTTGTAAAAAGTGAATAAAAAGAGAACTTTTGTTGGTTTAAACAGTGTATTTAACTTTTTTATTGTGTTAAACAATAAATCGGTGTTGTTAGAAGCTTAGCGCGTTTTATCTAAACGAACCCAGTTACTAACTAGTTGCAGTAGCTAGTTAGAGAAAAAATCACTAGTTACAGTAGCTAGTTACATTTGGTGTTAGAAGTGGTAACAGCTTAGTATCGGTTTTGTTGTATGCCCATAAGTACCAGAAGTCAAACGCGGAAAATGGAGGAACCGACGACACTTTTGAATGAAATGAAAGACGAAATAAGGAGGTGCCAGGATGAAATGAATAAGTTCCTTATTCTTTCTTATTCGATATATCCCATTTTCCTGGATAGACCCATATATCGTTCGTAACACCTTCCTCTCCCAGGTATTTAACTTCTTTTCATCCGCCTTCCTTAGGGTCCAGGTTTCAGAATCATACAAAACTACTGGTCTGAGACCAGAATATGGTGACTTTAGCTGTTTAATTTTGTCTTGATATACATTTACTTCGGAGCGTCGGCAACAAGGCTGTATATCATCTATTTCCAGCACCTATTCGGCTCTTAATATCCTGGCTTACGTCGTTTTAGCACGTTAGTAAGCTGGCTAGATACCTGAAATTTTTTGTAACATAAATGTTGTAGGTCACATTAAATATAACTTTATAGCAACTCGCTCCCCATGCTTCATCACAACTGTTTCTGCTTGGGAAGCTGTTTAATAATTGACAGGGAATTCAGATTATATTACTGGCTCCCTATAGGAGGAATTGGACAAGCCATTTCTTCAGGGGTTCTGGCTTCAGTGCGCGATCCCAGCCTAACAACATGAACTGCACTTATACTGCAGTTGTTTTGTGCAACTTAGGTTTAGTGTATCCTTCGGCGAAATCTAGTGTATCTCCCCCCAAGCCACAACACACACACCCTTATTCCCAATACAGATTGTACACTTTACAGTCAGCAAATTCTATGTACAAACACTCATTTCTTGGAGAACCTTAATACACCTTTTGGCTTTATGGACACTCCCCAAACAACAATGTTTCATAATATCACCGTTGACTCTCATTAGTGACCGGTTTTTGATACTATGGCCGATTTTTGTAGTATCTTAATTACTACCTACGAAAGTGTAAACTGACTAGGGCAATTCTTCATGAATCTTGACGTTTCTCCTCTATGCCCCACCATCCTCGAAGCTATAATAGTTCTAGGTAACGGTAGGTTTAACTTGCTATTATTTCTGTATGTATGCGTTTAATCACAAGTTATTAAACAAATTTTTCAAGTGTATCATTTATTTTGCAGGTTCTCATGGCGTACCTGGTATATTTTTTAAATATGATGTAAGTGCTTTAAAAGTGATTGTAACGCAATCTCGAGAACCCTTGTTAAAATTTTTTGTTAGATTATCATCAACTGTTGCAGGGATTTTTGTAATTGCAGGTATGTTGATTTTTGATTTCTTATCATCGAAATAGTCTTTTTAGAATTGTGATGATATATTTATATATCGTATTCCAACCTGAAGCATCGAATAGCAAAAATATAAACTTTTTGACGAAAAAGTCGTCAATAAAAACAAAATTTAATACAAAAATCTAGATTTTTTATTTCCAAAAAGCATTGAGAATCAAGAAAATTTTAAGAAAGAATTAATATAAAGTTAGAAAAACAAGAAATCACACAGCCTATCCTTCTCAACGCAATAAGTAAAAATGTGTAAATAAACAGTTTTCTCTCAAGCACTATATTTTTTTACTGAACCAAAGACCAAATGTATACATATGAATTTTTTACTATTTGATCAGAATATTTTTAATTTATCATGTGAGGTTAAAATCTAATTATTGTTGTTGCTGAATCACTCCCACCCATGACTCAAGCGCCGAAGCGCACCGGTCGTTTAATGCGACGACCAAATCGTGTCCTGCATTCTTCTATAGATTGTTTCGGCGTCGCATTCATTTAAAGGTATCATTTTCTTATCTTCTGCCGGTTCTGTTTTTCTGCTGAGGTGTGAAGGATGCTGTCTTATTCTTGAAGAATTATGCAGGTTTGAATCGTTCTATTGAAACTGTCTTCGGTCCCATCGGTAGTCGGATAGTCCAGATCTTGTCGCCCATCTCTTAAACTGCATATGGGGTCAGAGGTTGTGTTCCATGTCGTCTCTGAGGAAGACTTGGCTACAAGTCTTCAAGCCCTTATGTACAAACGTTTTTGATGTGTATGGGCGATGTAGTGATTCATTAGTTCGCGGATGCTATTTAAAAACGTATCTTGAGTCATCTGGGTTTTCTGGCTCTTCTAGAAATCTCGAGGTAGTTGCAGTATTGTCTGTCTCCGCCGCACTAGCGTTTATCTACTGTGGTGGCTGCTCTCAAGCCGAACAGTACATTGGTAAGAGAGTAGTCCAAATGATGCTGTAGAGTTTTACCGCTAAGTGACATCCATTAGACTGCGGGGGACTGCTCGTTCGACATCGTCGAGTCCCTGAGATTCTGGTCATTTGCTGAAACAGTTCAGACTCGAATAGAGTCCTTGATCGGTTCTGATGCGATCAGGATCGCCAAAACGTAGTATCCAAGTTTCATATAAAGCTGAAGCGGCAGTAATTGCAGTGATGCCTTCTAAAGGGCAAGCTTCTGGTATAGCAGTCGACTATAGTCAAGCAATAACACATGCTAGAAGAAGGTGGTAGAGGACCGACGATGTCCTGATATATGTACTCGATCTTCCAGATGGACCATATATTCTGGAGAAGCAATAGTGTGGCGTTGCACCTTTAATTTCTGGCAGGCATTGCATGTGCGTGACCAAGTTGCAATCTCTGCATTCATGTTTGGCAAGAAGTAGCGCTGGGAACCACGAATACCTGATGAAAACCATGAAGATGCTCAAAGATGTCTCTTCGCAAGGCTTTAGGGTTATAAGATCAGGCTTTAGAAGTAGACGTTTCGCAAAGAAGTGATTTAGAGGGGTGTGTTAACTCAATCCTCTTCATTTGAAGGTTTGGATTCTTCTTGAGTCCAGAGCCTGTTCCGCGGCTTTCCTCTCCAGTCATCGGGTCATCGAATTTCCTTTATGTGCGACTGAATATCTGCTCCTTCGTTTTCTGTTGCACTAACATGTCGGATTTGTGTTGAACTGGCTGGTAAAGTTGACCAATCTAATCCGCATTGGATTATCATCTGATTTCTGAAAGAAAACGGGGACGAGTGGGTAAGAACTTGCGTCCTTCATGTTGGGTCGTAAATGTTTAATGGCGAGAAGTTCGCGGCCAGATGCTGAAAATTTTGACTGCGCCCTTGTTAACGTCTTTGAGAAAAATCCAAGAGGTTTCCATCCTGAAGCTTCTATCTGCTGTAAACAGCCCCAACAGCTGTATTAGACGCATCGTAGGATAGTTCTGCGGTCACCCGATTGTGTGAGCAAGCAAACTAGCTTCCTTTATGTCTCGCTTATATCGCTTAAATGATTCAACGTCTTCCGCTGACCATGAAGAACGCAACCAGTCCACAGGTGATTTATCGTTGCAAGTTTCACCGAGAGCCAATAGTATTCTTTGCACTTCAGCTGTTCTTTTCATTCCTTAAATTGACGAAGGTGTCTATTGGAGGTTGGTTTAGGGAACGATGTAATACGATCTTTGAGAGTGTAGGGACTACTCCATCTGAATTGATTCGGTAACTTAAGAATTCAATTTGACTCTTTGCAAATTTACACTTCTCCGGATTTATTGTGATGCCCTGCTCTTCCAGACGCCTGAAAACCTTTTCGAGATGATTCCGATGTTGTACATTTCGTGATGCGACTAGGAGTCGTCTATTTAAACGTATACATATGATAAGTCCCTGAAAATTTCATCCAAAGACGTTGAAAAGTTGCAGCTGCATTCCTTAAACTGAATCATATCCTGTTAAATTCAAAAAGTCCAAAAGGAGTTATGATAACAGATTTCGGAATATCTGCTTCAGCTATTGGTATCTTGAACATATGCTCGGTTAAGATCTATTTTTGAAAAAATTGTCTTACCTCGCAAATTTTTGCTTATATCCGTCAGATTTGGTGCACAGTACCTGACAGGCAAGGTTTGAGCATTCAGCCTTCTGAAATCCCCGCTAGGTCGCAGGCATGCCATCCTTTTTCATGATTATGTGGAGTGGGCTGGCTCAGAAACTTTTGGAAGGATGATATTTCGCCTACCATTTTGGCAAATTTCTTTTTGTTTCGACGTAACGCTACGGTATAAGCTTCCTCGACTAGGTCGTCACCGGCAGCCGTTTGGTTTCTATAAAGTGTTCCACCGTATATTTGGGTTCACGGAGAGTCGCTGAAGGTCGAGTCACTCCTGGATACTTCCTTAAAATTTCAGAGTACACTCGTCGAAAGGTACGGAATGAACCGAAGGAACCGTTGTCTTCTCCATGTTGCCTCTTCAACTATGCCTAGTGGTTCCATCAACAATTTGGCGTTCTTTGAGATCGACTAATATTCTGTAATGGAATAAAAATCAGCTCCAATTATTGGTTGTGCCACATCAGCTAAGACAAAGTTCCCGGCCAGATTTCGACGCAAACCAACATCCAGGTTCGTTTTCTTTTTTCCAAACGTGTTTTCAGATTGTAGTACCGTAATACAATAAATAAGATGTCTAGACTTTTCTTTTCCGTCGTTTGGCTAGGCAAAAAAAAAAAATTGTGGCTCCTGTATCCACTAGAAATCTGTCACCAGTTTGCTGTTGCTGCACTTATTTTCCTGACTGGTTTAAAGGCTTCCAGTCACAGGGTTGGCAGCTTTTTTAGGTCAATCTTTGAACATTTCGTGATAGAAACAAATTCGCCTTCCTCTGGTACTGCCTTGTTTGTTGAGTGCAGCGAACCCCTCAGTAAGCTAGTTAATAGCTTCCTCTTTGACGATTCTTGTCTTGATGGTTCGAAGGTGATGGTGGTGGTGCTTCTTCGAACACAGAGAGCTGATAGACTCCTGCGATCCATCGGCTATCTCAGCAAGGTTTTCTAAATCTTTATCAGAGGTTACTGCAAGAGTGAATTAGATGCGGTCTGGCAGTGCTCTAAGCCACATTGGACGCAGGAGGTTTGATGAAACAAGACACTTGCAAGTCTTCGTAGTTCCTGTAAAAACGCTCACCTACTCCTAGTTTTTTATCATCTAGCAGTTTTTTTTATTGCAGAGTTGCCGATTCGGTAGGGGATTATTACTTCAACTGTACACTTAGAAAGCGCTCTTTCTAAATTTCGTAGAGTTTTTCTCCAGGATTGTCAGCTGGATTTCGTCAGATTGGATATTATGCGGCTTGTTGCGAATGCTCCCTCAACTTGACAAAACCAAAGTTCTGGATATCTATCCAAAATTGAAATCTTCCATAGTACGTACCATCCCCTGCTGTCCCCAGGAAAGTTGCTTCGCGAGTTTGTTGGCATTTCGCTGAAGAAACACATCGAGACCACCATTTTATCTAACAGGTCTCCGTCAATAAAAATTATTTATTTATTTTATTTATTTATTTGTATGTCTATAAGATAACATCCTTTACATGCAGAGTGACTATAAAAAAAGTAAAGAAAGTTATACAAGAAAAAAGAAATTACAGATAACAGAGCATGAGCTACTTGCTTAATAAACAAAAATAATAAACATTGTACATTTAATCAGAACAAAATTAACTAAAGTAAATAACAAACAAAAGCAAAGTAAAAAAATAAATAAATAAAATAAACATGATAAAGTCTCAATGCAAAAAATAAAGCAAATGAATTTTAAAGTTAAAATAGTATTAAAGTTAAAACAAAACAATACAAATAATAAAGAAAAGAAATACTGTAAGCAATTACTCATTCAAAATAAAGCCTAAGTTCACTATCAATATAGTAAAAATAAGTTAAGTCTTCTTTAGAGGCACTGGATAGATAACTGAGAATAACTGTCTCCACTCTAGAGGGTACAGTAGATTTAAAATAATTCATTCTTATTGGTGTATATATTGAGCATTGAGCAAACAAATGAAAAAAGTCTTCCTTCACAAACATATTACAAATAGTACAGATCTGATTACAGTTTACGGTATACGTCATATTATTTAAAGTTAACTTCATAATATATTGATTTGAAAGTCTCAATTGGGCTATAAATTTGGTAATACGAAATAACATTCTGATAGTAACATACTCCTGAGGAGCATTAGCTAGGAGTGGAAGAGCATTATAGATTTGACTATATCGAGAACTTTCAAGGAGTTGCCTGTCCCTATGCTTTAAACTAACTTTTAAGGAATTAACAATTTCTCTAACAGAAAAATTAATACCTCGGGTTAATTCTTCTGGATTGAGTTCAATACCGTGCTCTAAAAGTAAACTATTCAATTGAGAGAACCAGTTATATTTCAGACTATTTACAGAATCCGCATATAACTAAAAGCCTAATAAAACATTTACGCGGCAGTCTCTTACTTTCCATACTAGCCAAATTTTTAACCCAGCACAATGAGACTTTAACTATATAAAGAAGAATGTGAGGAATGCCAAATTCAGTTCTAACTATGTAATCAGGAGTAGTTTTTGGTAACTGAAATAATCTTTAATAAAAATTGATATGCGCTCTTTCTAACAAACTAATGTATCTCAAACTCCATATCTGTGCATTGTACAGCAAACACTTCTGGCTAGTGCGTTAAACACTTTAACATGAGAGCTCCAATTATCGCACTTAGACTTGGTTAAGATATTAATCACAGAGCCAGCTGCAATATTTGCCTTTCTCGCAAAATTTTTTGTGGTTTCTAGAAAAAGTGAAGATTTATTAAATTGGACTCCCAGATAAACGAAATTGTCTACCATCTCCAATTTGATTCCATCATACCAAAATTTATAACCACATTTTCTAAGTCTGCCTCTGTGAATAGCAGAAACCTCAGATTCCCACAGTAATAAACGGCTCATAATAATCTGAGTAAATATCTTGAGGATACTATTAGCCAAACTTATGCCCCTGTAATTGCATTTATCACTTCTATCTCCCTTTTTATGTAACATAAACATTGTTACAGAACACCATGCTTTAGGAAATACCTCAAGAGAGAGTATTTTATTAAAAAACACTTTTAAGTATAAAAGCCAGTTCTGAGGAAGCAGTTTATACAGTTCATTGACAATAAGATCAGGACCAGCAGCTTTACCTCTTTTCTTCTCACAATACTACTAACTATTTCATCCTGTATGATGACCGAGTCAAGAATAGGGTTACTATTACCAAAATAAAGTGTATTATCAAGGACTCTAGGGGGGTATAATTGTATATAAAAATCCTGCCAAACATCCACACTAATAGGTGAAATTACTTTTGATTTGCCCCTATAACCATTGATAGCGCCCCAAAATGTCTTTGTATCACTAACCTTAGCTATATTATCTAAAATAGAATATTGATACAGTTTTTTCTTTTTCTTAATTAAACATTTATACCTACTCTTACTATGTACATACATTAATTTAAGATAGCCAGCAAAATTTCCGCGTTTACACAAAATCAAAAGCTTTTTTGTTTTATTTTTTAGAGTTTTACACTCCTCATCATACCAAGGATTTTTAACCGGCATCCCTGATACTGATCTCGAGAACAGAGGTTTTTGCTATTCGGTTGTTTAGTAACAAGCATATCACACTTTCTCACAGATTCAATAACCGCGGAGTGAAAATTTTCATTAATATAATCAAGGTCCGCCATGCCAAAATCAATCAAAATTCTAGATGACTGGAGCAAACAATTGGCAAGTAAAGCAGATTTTTTATCATCCCAAACAATAAAAGAACTTTTACAAGTACTAGTTAAATCTACTCTATCAACTGCCGTAACATTTTCATTCGTATAATAATCTAAAGTTATTAGTACAGGAAAATTATCAGAGTTATAACTGTCAATAAGAACTTCTAAATCCCTGACAAGATGAGCACTCTGACTAGCTACCCAAATCAGATCAATCACACTCTGGCCTAGAGATGATACACGAGTGAACTGGGCTGGACTATCATGACGCGATCTACCATTCACTAACACGAAAGAATTAATTTCCATAAAATCTATAAGCGATTTTCCCTTCTTATTACAAAAATTATCTTTTGAAGAATGTTCAGATATTAAATAAGAATTATTAAGTAAGCCATCATAAGTAGGTAAAATGCCCACTACAATTAAACCTCCCCCCCCCAATTAAATACATACAAGAATGTAGAGACATAATCTGCTGCAAGGTAGTGTCAAACAGGTCCAATACAACATCGAGCTCAATAGTTGGTCTAAAATATAAAAGAGCTCGAATTTAGACTGATTTTTACAATAATCCACCAGTGTGATTGATCCAAAACTTCAAAGCTCTTAAACTTATTTTTCATAAATATCATGAGGCCGCCACTGGGCCTACCTTTGTTTTTTTCTTTTATGGCACTTGAAAAGGCTATTAATTTAAAACCTTTAAGAAAAAACGGAAACTCACTTGGTTTATCCATCACCCAGGTCTCAGCTAAACAGAAAATATCAACCTGTCGTGAAAAACACTCCATTCCAAAAAGACTTTTAAAACCTTGAACGTTCCAAAATGCAACTAAAGGACCCTCTGATGAACCAAGATGACTGGATTGCTATGCTGCAGAAGAGCCTCCACCTTGTGAATCAGAAATTTGAAATGAATTTAGCGCCCGAGGAGTCTGTGTAGGGGCGAGTTTGCTTTTCTCTTCTACTTAATACCAGCTTCACTGATGTCTAAATTTCCTTCTTGTCGATCTGGATATGACTCTAAGGACAAATTTTTCTGCAATTCCGCTAAAGAGGATTTTTTACCTTCTAACCAAAGTTTATCACCTCTTAATTTCGCATTATGCCCGTTTTTCTTCGCTTCCAGTAAGTAAGGTTTCAACTTTTTCTTTCGTTTAAAATATCTTTAGGGTAATCTGATGAAACTCCTATTTTTGTACCCTTTAAACCAGAAGAACTGCTCAGAATTTCGTGTTTTTTTTTTGTCACTTATTAACTCAAGACATACAGGTCTCGGAAGGCCGTGAGGTCTTCTAAGTCTTCTAATAGACGATATTTCTATAGGCAGTAAGTCAATATTTAATTTCTTACTTATCAAAAAGATTAGAGATTCCTCCAATGATCTGTAATTTTCATCTTGAATCTCTTCAATGCCCCAGAAGATGAGATTCTTCTTTTTAATTTGTGTCTCAAGATACACAATTCTAGAGGCCTGGCTTGACACAGTGCTTTAAAGTATCACATTCTTCTTTACAACTAATATAAGCACAACTAATGGGCTTCAAACATCATTTAACGAATTAATACTTCCTCGCATCTCTCGAATTTCTTTCAATAACTGCTCTTCAAAACTTGATAATTCTCTTTGACTATTAGATGAATTCATTGTGTTTATAACAATTATACTTTATTTTATTTTCCCTTCTTATTATTTATTTTTATAGTAGCAGATAATGCAATTTGAAATTACATTTCCGCTGCCACTCCCGTCAATAAAAATAAAATTTAATACAAGAATTTAGATTTTTTATTTTCAAAATGCATTAGAATCGAATTTTTTTAAACGGGCGTATGTCAAACAGAGTAGATTTTTGGAAAACAAACAAATCTCAGTGTTTGACATACAGTATTTACTGGACTCCAGACCTGACATACGCCCAGTTAAAACCATTCGATAGGCCTATGCACAGTTTGTGAAAGTGTAAAAACAAGAAATTGCTGAAATTTTGAGTTACGCCCGTTTAAAAAAATTCGGTTCATTAACAATAAACGAAAATTTGAAGAAATAATTAATATAAAGTTAACAAAACAAGAAGTAACATCAAATATTTTTTTTACTGTATATACTACTAAAATTATAATAATAATTGTAAGGTTTGGCTAACAGGATACTGACCCAGTCCTCGTGGACAAAATTACGCAACCACAAATGATTCATTTTACACAATTACAAATATAATAAAATACAAAATATTACCACCTGATCCATAACAAAGTCCATAACATTATCACTAATCCAACCCGTTCCCAGAAATGCCCCGCTCCGATCTTACCCTAATCAAATTCACCTAACTATACCCCGCACAATCTATTTATGTTTTACTTATAATCTACTTATTTAGCCCCTACTAAATACAATAATTACGACCCTTAACTAGCCAGCAATTCAACCTTAGCACGATCTCGGTTTGCACCCGCTGGTTGAGACCAGCCCCAGTCGCTCTAAAGGGACTGGGACAACCCCCCAACAATCCGCAACCCCACCAGCCACAACACTCCGTCTCCGATCACAACCCACACTAGAATGAATGGCCAGATGGCACAGTTGCCCCATTACTGTAGACTCAGCAGGTACAATGCTCGTTATTGCTGCATCGTGCTAGCTGGCACTCTTTCTCAACACTAGACCTCGCTATTGCACCACATCACTACATAATAATAGTAATAATAATAATGAAAGCAGGGGGTTGCTGAGGGGCGCAGTTTCTGGGGCTTTACCTCCCCCCCAGTTTCCCGAGTACAGTACACCGCACCCACTCATCAGAACAGCACATATAAACATAAGTCTCAACAAAGATCAAGTATAGTACACACCCTAGGGCAACCGTCTCTAGGGTGAGTCTTTTGGGGTAAGAAGCTCACACCCTATATAATGGAGTCAAAAAAGAAAAAACTTTGAATATGGGAGTAGCGACCGCCGATTCACGAACTGGAATCGCGCATCAGAGGTCTGAAGCTCAGAGCGTCTCGGGCGATAGTGATAAGCTCGAACAGAAGCTTATTTCGGAGCACCTCAAATACGAAAGCATCCCTCTTCACGTGTGACCGGTAATCTGAAAATTCCCGTATAATAGGTCGGTTTTAGGGGTAGTGACTATGATGGAATTCTAGCAACCATCTTTCATACACGGTAGATATTGACTATATCCACCATTGGATCTATGTGACCGCAAGTGCCGTGACAATAAAGCTTAGTCCTCCCAAAAAAGAAAACAAAAAGATGCTGAGAAGATAGGAAATAAGTTTCTTTACATTCCTCACTGGCAAAGGAGACTTGAACGAAGGGTTGCAGAACTTCGTGTGATGATAGGTCAAATTAGAAGTTACCTAGCTGATCCAGCGAGAGCTTCGCTAAAGCTGCTGACGAGAATAGACGAAATAATATATAGCTGCTATAGGAGAAGTAATAATGACCGCCAATCTGGACGACAGATTAACTCCTCACTGTGACTCCTTAAAACAAAAGCTTGCTGCTTATGCAAACTGTTTGAGGAGATATTGGGCAGAAGCTTGCAACCCAAGGATTTTCGCCCTATTACATGCTTAAATGTGTTTATAAAATACTAACGGCCATAATTGCTGACAGAATTGAGGCGCAAGTTAATCAGAATGGAATAATGGCCCCAGAGCAGTTTGGATGAAACGAAAAAGGAGAAAAGGATGTAAAGCGCTCCAGATTTTAGACTATGTTATTGCTGCGCAAGTCAGTAGAAAGTCCCGGAATATAGCCGTTGCCTCGATAGACTACCAAAAAGCCTATGATTCGGTACCTCATGAGTGGCTGTTGGCAGTTCTTAGGATATTCAAGGTCAATAAAAAAGTTGGACAATTGTTCAGCCAGAAGGAGTACGGAGGTATGTGTTGGAAGCGATCACGAAGCCTGCCGTAAAAAAAAAACGCTATTTGTAGAGGGATTTTTCGCTATTTAATCCGTAGAGGGATTTCCCAAGGGGATCTCAGCCCTTGTGGTTTTGCTGTCTCTCAATCTTTTGAGCACCCTGTTAAAGAACACCAAATTAGGATATTCCCAGCCATCTTCGGGCCCATCGGGACAGTCTTTACATGGATGACCTCAGGCAATATGCCAGAAGTAAAAACCAGCTGCGAAGCCTTTTAGAAACGATAGCAGATTTTAATCAGGGGGTCAGAATGGTGCCAGGGGTGAACAAGTGTGAGGTGTTGGATGTTCCAGAGGGAAAGTAACAGAGCAAGAGAATATGTAGCTTGACTATGGTACGCTCATTAATAGCATTGGTGTGACGGTCTTTATAAGCATCTTGGCATGAATCAACTGCTGGAATTTAGGAAAACAGCAAGGGAGCAATTTATTCAGACTTTTAGGAGTATCAGGAGATTTTTTTTTTGTTGGCCGTTAGTTATAATATGAAAACAAGAATTAGTTGGCTTCACGACCAATTCAGGGTAAAAATAAAAAAAAATAAAAATATAACTTTTTTTTAATTGTTTTTTAATAATAATTAACACGTTCGACGTGACGTTTCGACAAACTTTGTTTGTCTTCTTCAGGAACAATACAAAACAAAAATAAATTAAGAGTTATAAACATAAAAATTTTAAAATAAACCACAAACAAAAAACACTACATTGGTGAGATTACAGTAGAAATGTTAATTACAGACTTAACATTTCTACTGTAATCTCACCAATGTATTTTGTTTTTTGTTTGTGGTTTATTTTCAAAATTTTTTATGTTTATAACTCTTATTTATTTTTGTTTTGTATTGTTCCTGAAGAAGACAAACAAAGTTTGTCGAAACGTCGAACGTGTTAATTATTATTAAAAAACAATTAAAAAAAAGTTATATATTTTTTTTTTTTTTTTTTGTTTTTGTTTATTGATTTTTACCCTGAATTGGTCGTGAAGCCAACTAATTCTTGTTTTCATACTTTTAGGAGTAGGATCAGGACCAAATGAAAAACGCTCTTGCATGGGCGAAATAAAGTAAAAGCGATAAAATTCGTGGGCTTTGTCAGCGTAATCGTATTCGTTTAGTGTATTGAAATGGTCAGACACTGAACAGGAGTGGCTGGACAGATTTATCAGGACTGAGATGACTGCTTCTAGGATGCATCACCCAAAATCCTCCAAGGTAAGGTTATACCTATCAAGGAAGTTGGCAGGTAGGAGACTCGTCAACATTCGGGAAGCCTATCGCAGGCAGGAAAGTGCTCTTCGTGCATACTTTTTCGGAAGTAAATCGGCTGTATTTCAAGAACTGTATTACAGCGCATAGATAGGGAATACACAGCTCGATTTTGCTACTCAAGAAGGCCCGCGGTTGACTACTTACGAACACTGAGTAGAAGAATTTGTAATCGGAAGAACACTGAGACGGAAGGATTTGTAATCGCAATCCAAGATCAAATGATTGCGACAAGATCATACCGGAGGGCGAGAACTCTCTGACCGATGCAGGCTGTGCAACGCAGCAGTGGAATCCATTCAGTACATTATCGCTCGAATTTAGCAGGCACTGAGTACCTCTAAGGCACAATGATGTAGCGCGCATGCACCATTAGTCGCTGGCAGTCACACTCGGGGTTATGCCAGAGGGCGAGGAGCTCCCTTAGGACGGGGTTAAGGTTATATTAGGATCAATCCATGATCACGATAGGTCGGTCATGCACAATAGACGGACATCCTTATTTTATATACCCGAAAAAGGGCGACCGAAATAATAGATGTAGGGGGATTCCCTTGGACGACAATACCCGCAAAACATTAGCCGAGAAGAAGGGGAATTACCAGGATCTGGTGCTTGATATCAGAGATATGTATCGGCTGGACTGGTGAGGGTAATGCCGATCGTCATATCGGCTAATGGCCTAGTGCCAATCGAGGCAGTTAAGAATCTGCATGAGCTCGAGCTAGAACCACCCTGGTTGTTGGAGAGGGTGCAGAAGTCTGTGTTATTGGACACAGCGAGGACGGTGAGAAAGTTCCTCATCACAACAATTTCAAATGTCTTCAGTGGGTTGGAATTGTACCCTCCTCTGATTCTATTTGCAAAAGGAGAAAATAATAATAATACAAGTGACAAAAAAATGTTTACTTAGAATGTATTACTGTTTGATCAGAATATTTTTTATTTATCTTGTGAGATTAAAATTTAATTATTGCTGTTGTTACAACATGAAATGGAATTCAGTTGGAGCCTTTTTGCGAGAAAATGCGAAAAATAAAAAATAAAACCCTGAGTTTTCAAATTTTTATTTTAATTGTTGTCATTTCCCCTGGTGTGTTGGCTAAATTTTTTTTTTTTTCTTGTGACAAAGACAGGCATAAAAACACAAACGTACCACAACATTCAGAGAAAGAATAATATTCGCTAATATTTTTTGTAATATGACATAGACCAGTTTCTAAAAACTACTTTTTCACATCAGACTAACAATACCAGTGTAAACTCTTTTTCGCAAAGTTGTGACAACTGGTTATGTTACTTTCTCCGATCCTCTTTCAGTAATCAGAGAAAGTAACATAACTTGTGTTTGTATTCGTTGGTTTTTAATGTAATAATAGTTTAATCATTTTAATAATATTAAAATATGGTTATTTAATTTTATTTTTTTTTAATATTTTATTTTCAGGTTTTATTAGTAGTGTGGTGAACATTCTTCTAAAGAAATTAAAAGAACTGAATATTTTAGTAAAACAAACACCTACCAAACTGACTGTCAACCACACTAATGTGGCTCTTCCTAATAATAAAATAACCGAAGAAGAAAAGATAGTTATTTAATAGAAAATACTATGTATGTTTTAATACATTATTTTGTATTATACATTTTTTGTTTCTATTACGTTTTTATTCAATTTCCCGATGCCATTATGTATTTATTTTGTTTTGTATCGCTTTATTATTTTCATGTATGTATTGAAGGAGTGATTATAAAGTCAAATCCACTGCGAGCCAACAAATCTATTTAAACTATATGGTAGTGTACCCTGGTAAGGCGCCATAGAGAAAGTTCCCGGAGAGTGTGCTATAGATGAAATAGTTCCAGTTTCGATGAGGCCAAGAACCAACACTTCGACCCTCTTCGTCATCCAAGCAACAGATTCTGGAGGCATCCACATGTACGACTTTAAAAGGACCTTCGTAACTTGGAGACAATTTAGCACAGAAAGCATCTGGGGTTTAACGGCAAATGGAAGCTGCATTTCACTATAAATCGCCAAAACAGAAATTATCTTTCCTCCTTCTTAAATTATCCTTCTGGATTTCATTGGCTTTAACTACATGAGCTTCTACTTATAGTCTCAGTTGTCTCATTTTCAGGGCCCAACTTTCTCTCGAGTGCTCGGCAGGACACTGCAAGTCATGTTGTTGTTATCTTGAGTGAGTTTCCTCAATTTGGAAGTTGTTTGGTGTTCCCTTCCATAGTTAAGAAAGGCAGGAAAGTATTTAGTGGAATCCTGGCAGACGGAATTCAAGGCAAATTGTACCTCTCCAATACATTTGTCCCAATTTTTATGGGATCTTTCAAGATACGAAATTTTTTTTTTATATGTGTTGTTATGTTTGTAGCGTGGCTCGAACGGTGTCGATAGGGGCTTGTGTGTATGTATGTTTTAAAAAGGAAGAAGTATTAAGAAATAAGTAAGAAGTCACTATTAGATTAAAATAAATATATTATCTTTAAAGAAATTTAAATACTTTTCAATAATATACTTAAAAGTATGAATTAATTATTTATTTAGCTAGATTGGTTGAACTCAAATTTAAACACTTATAACTCGCACTGATGTTCTGTCTCTATGAATACTCTTGAATGTCTGAAATAGAGTGGTTAAAAATGCGTAAGAAACTGGTGAAAGAATGCTCTTCTTGGTAGTTAAAATCCTGCCCTTTATGTATGACTGCTGGAAGGGGTAAAAGAAAAGAGTGGTTAAGCTCTCCAAACCTCTCTTCTGACGGTTGTCTTGTTCCTGGGTTTTACCCTTTTGCCAGCCAACTTCCCTTCCACCTTATAAAACTGAATCTATTTAAAATATAAAATCTATTTCAATGTGCTTCTTCCACTAAAGGTGTTGATAAATTCCGCAAGTCTTAGTGATGGTCTCTATACATGATCTCACTAAATTTGACCTGTTGTCAGTGATAATGACCGAGGGGCACACAAACCTATTGAGTATTATGTTCTTAAATGTCTCTCTTATGATTTGAGAAGAGGCGTTCCTTAAGGGCACCAATTCATTCCCACCCATCCGGTAAATACATCTTGAAATACAAGAAGTAGGCGAATCCGCGTGTGCTTCTGGGATATGGACCCATTTAGAAAAACTAATGCATTCCCACGGAACTGTACATAAAATGTTTGCATCACTCTCCGAGAAGCTTCTTGATTATTAGCATTCACCTTCTGACATGCTTCGCAAGTTCTCACGTACCGCAAGATATCTTCATACTTACTATAATAGTATAGTACAATAGCCACTCTCCAGTGGGTTTTTGCAATTCCTAAACATGCAGCCTGTGGAAATTTGTAGTTTTCATGTAAAACGTCTTTTCTAAGGTGCGAAGGAACTACCAGCTTCCATGCCTCGTTACTAACTTCAAGTCCTCATTTCTTGGGATCTTTCGATAATAATAAAGGTCATCTTTGGTCATCCAATATGGTGTTGAAGTTGATTTTTTACTTTCTCCGGCTGCAAGTCGTACCATAGATCTGAAGTGACTCTTCTTTCTTTCAGAGTAATTGAAGAAACCTCCGGAATATGGGACTATGCATCTGTTACGATAGTTAATTTCCCTTTGCGGAATTCGATCTCAAAATCATATGTTGTAATTGTAGGGCCCATCGAGCTAGTCTACCAGTGGGGTCCTTGAGGCCGTTACCACACAAAATTTAGGCCCAGATAATGCCTGAATTTAGAAATGCCAAACACCTCTGCCAGGCACACCTTCTCGGTAACTGAATAATTCCGCTCGTTCGCTGACAGAGATGTGGCGCCTATTCGCGTTTCTCACCTTCTTGAACTGTGTTAAAACAATTCCCAATCCACATTGACTGGCATCAGTTATGAGTGTGAAGTGAGGTCGGGCCAGATTGGGAGCAGTAGTGAGGACTTCCCTTGCGTAGAAGTGATGTAAGCGGTGCCTAATAGTAGATTGGTCGCACATAAACCTGCGGTACCATCCGGCCATCCCGAGGAATGTCCTCTGGGTCTTCACATTCCGGGGTGCTGGAAATTCTATTACGGAAGAAGTTTTCTCTGGGTCTGGTGAGATTCCTTTCGACGTAATTAAGTTACCAAGATATTTAACTACTTCACAGCCAAATTCGGATTTGTCTTTATTTACCTACAACCCTGCATCAAGGAGCCTTCGGATTACATCTGTCAATATGCGCCTGTGAGTCTCACAATGTACCTAGCGTTTGATCTACGATAATCCACGCAAAATCGAAAAGTACCATCCGGTTTGCGGACCATTCTACGTGACTGTGTTCCACTAATCCCTTCTTCAGAAGTTCATCCACTTCTACGTACATTGCGTCTAGAACTTTTGGGGAGTAGCAATATGCCCTCTGTTTTATGGGTTTAGCGTTGCCAGTCTTTATCCGATGAGAATTTTTTTCCGTCCTGCCCAAAACTCTCTCGAGCCCCTTCATTCCTTCTTCAGTAATACTGTCTAGAATTTCTCTTTCGCTAATGGTTAATAAGTTGTAAATAATATATATTTAAACTGAAAAACTACACAGTTATATTATTTAATATTATAATAGCAATGGACAGATAATCCGTTTCCCAGAGCTTGGTGTATATTTATACATCACTAAAATAAATTTGAAAAGACTAGTTAAAATAAGTACCAAAATAAAATATACAATAAGAAAGTAAATAAAATAAAAATATTACTTCGCAATTCAAGATAACAAACTTAAACAGAATAATTTCCTTCTTTTTGTTCAATATAATAATAGCTCTTTTCTCATCAAAAATTACATTCGCATTCGCTAATTAGCTCATGCCTGTGCTTCCAGCCTATTAAAGGTTTACACTGAATACTATTAGCTCAACAGTGAACTATGAATGGTGCAGTAAAGGTATCTATCCCAAAAATATTGCAGCGGAACAAAGGCACAAAAAATGGTAGAGGTCTTCCCGCACATTTTCTTCTGTCTACACAGCGTACATTTTCTTTGAGAGAGTTTTTTTTCCCCCCCAGGGAGAGAAATTCAAATAAAAATTGGAAGACACCATCTAAAAAATATTTTAGTCGCAGAATGTGAAAAAAAAAAATCAATTCAGATTTAATTAAAAACCTAGCCCACTCAATAGCCATACGTTTACAAGCTGTAATCGATGCTAATGAGTTTTTTACAAAATACTAATATTAACTACATGATAATAATCATAGCAGTTGATGCACCTTAATAAAAATTAACAAGGAATTATATACATTTTAAAAAATCCTACTATAATGTGCAAATACTTTTTTCCATCAGTTTATGTAAGTTTTTATTTTTGTTTTGATAAAAGTATTAAGATATTTGATCAGTTTTGGATATACTTTTTATTTTGTGAAGTTAGCTGAATTTTTTTATTACCTAAATTCATTATTTAAAGTAAAAACTGGATGTGCAATTACTTTTTGCCGTCACTGTAAATTGCAGAAAGTGAATTGATATGTGTGAGTGTTTCAATATAGATTTTTTTCTTTTGAGATTTATAATTGAAACTTTCAAGTATGAATACTTTGCAAATGATTTCAGCCAGTTATGCTGCCCCTTCCCAAAAATTTAAGGGTCATTTGAGATTTGTATCTTCTTTTGTATTTTTAATAATTTATTGTCTTCGGCAAAAAAGATTTGCATCTATTTTTTCATCTTCAGATTTAATTATTGCAGAAATTTAAATTTCCTATCATAAATATAATTGCGTAATAACTTCTTTTTAAGTTTACATTCAAAATAATATACATATATAATTGAATCAAGTAAAGTTCTACGTATTCTTAATAAAAACGATGATGTTTAGTAAATATTAAATAACAGTTGTTAACACTGGAGCTCTTGGCTTGTTTGTTTTGTTTGCACTTAGCATTGGTGAAGCTGCCTACCACGTGTAAAACAGTGTTCAGTTGCTTGAGAATGGGAAAGCCGGGTGAGTATGTTTATATCTATAGTAGTTTATTTTATTTGTACGTATCGGTATCCTTTTTATTACTGATTGCCAATCAGAGCAGAATCTGCCCCAAAACACACGTTATGTACTCTTAAATTTGTCTCGAAATTTTGACCTTCTTGCTGTTTCATGTTTACTATTTTCGTCCTATTTTAAGAAGTACTCTCTATAATTGGATTTTAAATTCCTAGGTATGAGCTACTATTACATTTAATTTATATTAGTTAATTACTAATTTATATTTATTCTTAGTCCTGGATTTTGTACAAGTTTTGTTATTTCTAATTTCCTATGGTAAAGCAAATTTTTGATGCACTGATTGGAACCAGATTATTAGCTGAATTGTCATGTACATTTCTAATAGAAGCTCCTCACTTGAAAACTCCTTGAAGCGCCTCGTGTTTTTTTACTTTGTTGTTTTGATTTGTTTTTCATCCAGAAGAATTCACATGGAACCAGCTATTATCTCTTATTCAGCATGAAGCTCAGTAATTTTCCCTATTATTATTATTAAAGTTAATGTTCATATACGGTATTCTTTTGGTATTTGATATGTTGTTCGGTTATTTTTTTGTTTATATACTTGAGATATTAGCAAGTGATTCACACTGAACAAAATGATGTATTTTGATCTAAGCTTATGTCAATGAAGTTCATTCATAGCTATTTTTAAAACAAAAACGAATTCCTAAAATTAAATAAGATGGGTCATTATGTACTATGGAATCCAGATAATTTTGTAAGCAACTTACGAAAATTATTGTTAAGCCAACCTTTTCAGCATTGGCCTTGATAGCCTGGGGCAGGTTTTTCCATTTTGGGTTTTCCAATTATTCTAGCTCACTTTTTTTAATTAAATACAAAGCGGTAGAGTACCTTTGATTATAGGTAGAAGGTACCTTTCTCTTCGAAAATGTTCACCCATTTTGGTAATATTTGTGGAATTGGATAGGATTTTTCTACGTCCAAATACCATTACTTGCAATATTGAACTACAATATTTATGCAGAAAAAAAAGTAGAGTTTACTGAAAAATTGTTCAATACAAATTAAATTGAGAGGTGTCCTATAAAAGGTATTGTCCACGCTTCGAAATTTTTTCCAGTAGAATCTGCGCCAAGTAGATCTTTTGAATTAAGACATTCTACTGGAAAAATTTGTTGTTTCTGTAAGCGGAATATCAGGCATTCCGACTTTTTCTCCAAGAGTCAAGGACCATTGCCATTTCTTATGTCTGTAAAACCTGTCAAATTTGAATTGTTCAGATTTTTACCTTAATAATTCTTCCAATCTATTTTAGCAATGTCAGATTTATTTACAGTTCGTTAATTAATAAACCTAGGTTCATAGAAACTACTAACTATATTTACCAAATTCAGTATACAATAATAATTCAGTTGTCTGTAACTTACTCAACAAGTTATACATATGATCTCAATTATAGAACGATCACTGCTTCTCACACAAAAAAAATATCAAATAAATAATGAAAGTGCCAAGGGTTCCAGCTTCAGTTTTCTAAAAGTACCTTCCTTTGTAAAGAAAGTAGACTGCGTTTAGGCCATTATATTGTACTACTCCTCGTTCATTCATATTCTCACAATGTTGCTTAATTATTAATAAATAACCTTGGTCTGTTGTCAGAGCTAATTCCTATTTCAAATTCGGCACCAGAGATGTGCCAAATTAATTTGGAAATTGATATATTTGGGGCCTCTCCTAAGGTTAATAGGAATCAACGGCTCGAACAGACCCACATGAAAGACGAAAGCCTTAACATTGAGTTAAGAAGAGGGCACTAAAGTTTCTATTCAACAAAGAAATAAGTTCAGCACTTTGAAACGATTATTTTTTACTTCTCTCTTAGGATTACCTTTTTTTTCTCCAAGATGCAAATGGACTTAGCCACTTCAATAGAAATAGGGAAGGGAATAGCTAAGTGGTTAGCGTACTGGACTCCCATGCAGAGGACCCGGGTTCGAGTCCAGCTGTACTACCCTTAGATTTTTTTCTTCTTAGGAGCCTCTACAGCTCACTGACCGGTGATGGACAATGTTGTCTGTGATGACAGAACACTGTCCGGACGCCGGCAGGGCACTGAGAAGGCTGGGGGCGCCAATAACCATAGATTTTGACGCGCGCCTTAAATAAATAAAAAACCCACTGGATCTATCCCAGACTAACAACTCTTACATTGAAAAGCTGAAACCATGAACAAATTGGCATTACATTTGGCTTTGTAGTAACTGCCACTAAACTTCAAATTCTGTTTTTTTTTTTACAAATGAAATTGAAAAACCTGTTAATAAAAATGAACGGAATTAAACCCAAGCTTTCCGGATTTTGATTTTCATAAAAGCCGAAAAACTTGTTTATTTAAAAAAAAAAATTGTTTTCTCATTTTCATTATACAGTTTAGTCATTCAATACAGTGTATTCATTATACAGTTTATACTGTACTCTATAACTGTTTAAAAAAAAAATAGGTTTTGGTGGTGGAGGAGCTGGAGGGGAAAGGCATAGTTTTGGTGGCTTTGGAAATCGTGGAGGAGGAGGTCGTGGAGGAGGAGGAGGCCGTGGTGGCGGAGGAAGAAGATTTAGTGAAGGCGGCGGCGGTAGAGGAGGAGGTCGTGGTGGCGGAAGAGGAGGTGGCTTTGGAAGAGGAGGAGGACGAGGTGGCCGTGGAGGCGGTGGTAGAGGAGGTGGCGGCGGTCGTGGAGGCGGAAGAGGAGGTAAGGATGTGTTGTACAATTCTATCAACCTCCAACTAAATATTTATCAGTAAATTTGTAATTCCATGTTTCATTAAATTGTTTTCAGTATTATTGTATTAAGAAAAAGATAGAGTTAATAGTTGTTTTTTTGTACATATGTCCATGCTTTTAAAATATGGCATCTTTTTAAGGTTTTAAAAGTGGTTCTAATGTACTAATTGAACCACATAGACATCCTGGAGTATTCATTGCTAGAGGTAAAGAAGATGCTTTGGTAACTAAGAATTTAGTACCTGGGGAATCTGTGTACGGTGAAAAGAGAATTTCTGTAGATGTATGTATTGTTTATGATTTATTATTTAATTTTTATAATTATAAGAATAATAAAATAATGTTTAATCAATGTCCTCACCATTTAAGGATAGCGATGGGACAAAAATAGAATATAGAGTATGGAATCCGTTTAGATCGAAATTAGCTGCAGCAATACTTGGAGGCGTTGATAAAATACACATGCCTCCAGGAACGAAGGTGTTATATCTAGGTGCTGCTTCCGGTACAACAGTATCTCATGTTTCTGATGTCGTTGGTCCTGTAAGTAGAACAATAGTGTTTATTTATTTAAAAGAGTGTTACTTACCCACTAATGATGTCTAAGCCCGGGGAAGAAGGACTAGCTACATCCACGCATATTTATTGTGGTTGGTTCCGCAGAACTGGAAAGCATCACAGATATTTTATTGATAGCTACTTCTTTTTGTGGTCATATACCGATTTCTGTGCAAGTTTATGTTATCGTACTGTTTGACAAAAAAAAAAAACTTGTTGCTGAGCGAACTCCCGAAACCGGTCGATGACCACAAAAAGAAGCAGGCTATCACGGACAATATCCTGATGCTTCCACGCACATTTTTACACTAAGGACACACATAAAATTTGTATATATAAACTTGCAAGGCGGAGCCACAAAGATCTCAAGTATGTGGATCTTGTCTGATCTACAATTGTACAATTGATATATGCTGCACTTACAGTGTTTTTAGAAAATCACTTTTTTGTTTTCTTAATTGTCTTTCAGGAAGGACTGGTGTACGCTGTAGAATTTTCACACAGATCTGGTAGAGACCTGCTGAATGTTGCCAAGAAACGTACAAACATTATACCAATAATAGAGGACGCAAGACATCCCCATAAATACAGAATGCTAGTGGGAATGGTGGACTGTATATTTGCAGATGTAGCCCAGCCAGATCAAGCCAGAATAGTTGCCATTAATGCGCACAACTTTCTCAAGAATGGTGGTCATTTTGTAATTTCAATTAAGGTAAGCATTTCAGTAAGATTTCCTAGTAATGTCGTCAAAATTGATAGTAAAATTTAATCCATTTGCAAGATAGATACGCCCTCAGAAAAATCGAACAGATCAAAACCGCGTTAAATCAGAACATAAGATTCATACAAAAGAGGACCGGATACTGAGAAAATGCGTTAATTGATAACGAAACCTAACCCATACAATATATAAATTTATTTTCCTACTTTTTGGGAACAAAAACAGAAACCATCATTATTTATTACATACATGAAGTATATATTAACACAGAAACTTTTAATTAATAGAAATAGAAAATATTAAGTTTTAAATGGAAAATAAATTGCCTTAGGATTGAGCTTTTAATCCTTGATTTCTGCGCTCGACACAAGAAGAACCACTCATTTCCATGTGGTTTTACACCGCTGTGTATTGCATTCTCCATTTCGATTTTTTTCTTATTCCCTTTACCTTTTTCCAATAAATCTGTGATTAATAGATTTACGAGGAGTGCTTCTATAGTTCTGGGTTTCAGTCTGCCGCTTGGACAAAAAGTAACTGGGATAGCTATGGCTGGGATCAGATTTCTGCATGCATGCTTGGAGGTACTTGGTAGCGGCACTTATTTAAATCTGGCCATTCGTGCAGTACTGCGCATTAGAATGGAAAGTTGCACGCGCTTCCATTGCTGTAGCACGACAATATGGGGCCTCACACTGTCCTAGTGAATGGAAGTGCTCCAATATCCAGCATTTTCTCAGGACATGACACTCAGCGATTACTACCAGTTTCTGGAACAAAAAAAAAAGCTCACCACAAAACGTTTTTAATAAAGAAGTCGTTAAAAAATGAAACCATGGAAATATATTTAAAAATTGCAATGTAATACTAACGAATATGAATAAAATTCATAATTTATGAGGATGGGATTACAAGTTTGCGACCTAATCAGGAAGAAACAAAAATAGTGACATAAATTCATTTTGTTTCTCTACAAAATCTCCTCGTAAATTTATACATTTCTTCCATCGGTGCTCCAGTGCTCGGATTCTTCTTTGAAGGCGCTTCTGGCTAAGTCTGCAAAATAGACGTTCGTCGCCGAGATGACTTCGGAAGTCGATCCATATTTCTTCCCAGCATGGAATTTTGTCAGGTTTGGGAAGAGACTGAAATCCTAAGGAGCCGAGTCTGGTGAGGTGCCTGCAGCACAACTTCAAACTTCAATTCATGAATTTTAGCCATCAGACTGAGAGCTTTGGGGGCGGGAGTGTTATCCTGATGAAACAGAATTTTCTTCTTTGCCAGACCTGGCCTTTTTTCCTTAATTTTTTGCTTCAACTGGTCCAGAAGATTAGAATAATAAATAATTAATATTGTCTTACTTATACCAAAAGAAATACTAAAATGATTAATATTTACATTAATAGAACTGGACCATAGTCCGTCTGTCGAGTTGACTAATAACTAATGTGCTATAAAACATTGTGTTACTATGAAAAAAGGTATAAAAAAGAAAATAACATTCAATTTTAAAAATACCATAAAAATATACCATTAAAAATAACATATTTTAATAATTTTAAAAATGGTGTTATCTAAAAATACAATCTTATTAGATAACACCATTAAACAAACAAACTAAAAAGTAAAAATTTACTATTATCAAACTAGTTGTAATTAAATTCTCTAACAAAAAACTTCCTATAAGACATCGCTTTGATATAGATTTCTGGATCCTAAATACTCTAAACGGTAAGACGACAAAAAGAAAGTGAGACCCATTTTCATAAGTATTCAAATTACAGAGTGAGCAATTCTAGTTCAAGTTTTGTCTCCATGGTTGATAATTGAAGTACATAACCTCAGATCTCCATTTGAAAAACAGAGTAACTTTGTAAATACTAAATTGGCGAATATATTCCAGATTATGATTGAGCCGCTTGTAGACGAGATAAAACCTCGAGGCCCCGACATACTAGCTAGAAAAGTATCCCTCCGATTCACTTTCATTTTTTTCTGACAGCAAAGCTACGAAATTTTTTTGCGCTTTATCTATCCAGGTTTGGACCCACCCACTTCTAGACCTAATACCTATACTCTAATGTAACTAGATAGGCCAGCTTATCAAAAGTACTGAATGTTTTGACAATAAAGGAAGAAAATAATTTAAAAGTATATAAATACAAGACTTCAAGTTTAATCTCCAGTTTAGTCTTCAAGTGTAGTTGGGGGTATTATTTTGGAGGGAAAGAATTCTTTTAATCACGAAACGTTGGAATTTCTCTAATACATCATATTCTTTGTCATTTCAGCTTCACCATACCGGTAAAGATATATAAATTATCCGATGTAGAAAAACCTCTTCTGAAACTACCTTGATAATCTCTTAACACATCACTAATATCAATCCAATTGTTTAACCTTTAGGCAGATTACCAATGAATAATTTTGACCGCACTGTGTTAAAAGAAATACCTCTGTAATTATTAATGATATTAATATCGTCCTTTTTGAATAATGGAAAAATCAGTGACCCTAAAAAGTGCAAGGAACTTTATTTGTTAAGTAGACATAGTTAAATAATTCAATAATTTTCTTGAGGCAACTTTCAGGGGCCTTTTTAAAGAATTCATAAGGTACGTGATCTAAACCGAGTGCCTTATTTAATTTAGAATTCCCCAGGACAGAAAGAAGTTCCGTTAGAGAAAAACTATCATCAAGTCTAGGATCAGTCGTGCATAAGGAACATTATTAAGCGGAGCTGAGCTGTAAGTGAAGTTTAAAAATGATCTGCAAAATGAAGAATGTTGATTTGCCCACTTGATTTAAATTTGTTATCCTGTAAATTATTTGTTATTGACCAGAAATCAGAGGAACACTTCACTTTATTTAATTTATTATAGAACTTTGGAAAGTTTTCTTTTTGTTTTTACAAATTTCTTTATAACTTTTATTACTGCTTAAATACGAACATTTTATTAAAGAAGGCTGTGATTTTTTAATAGTAATAGTTGGCATAATTGATTGTTTTTTTCTTGACCGATCCTCACCAGATTTCTTCATAAAATAATAATAGTACTTTATTCTCAAAATATTTACAAAATAAAAAAGTAAATAAGCACTGTACAGCATGGAAAAGTACGACTGCTGGCTGTGATTTCTTAAAAACATTTAAAAGGGCAAACGATCGCTTTCTCCAACGAAGACTATCCGAAATCAACTCAAATATTCTTTTCAACTTTGAAATTACTAATTCCCTTTAGATTCATGTTTTTACCATTATGATCCGCTATCTTAATCCAATCAATAAATAAATCTACAACCTCATCCGGTTCATTGTGTAATTGGCATTCTCTCAACAGACAATAAAATCCTATCAGCCTATAAGCTGTTAGAATATAGCCTTCATCTTCCTTAGGCCAACTCAGTTTCGGAAGTAAAACCACTCTTCACCCATACTGTGCACCTGTTCGTGAAAAAGTGTTATTACAATTTGTAGGTGATCAGAAAACAGTTTCATCCCAACCTCAAAGTCACACACCATCGTCAAGCAACTGGAAGAGATTTAGCATAAAGCGATTATAGAACCATCAGGCTCTCCTAAGAAAGTAAATCCGCCATTAACATCACCTGGACTTTGCCGGTTCAAAATAAATAAATCATTATCGACAATAAACTCCAAGTATTTGGCACCCCTGTAATCAGAAACTGCGTCTTTAGCTTTCTAATCGATGAGAAACTAACATTTTCAACTAACAATTGCTGAGACAAAACTTCCAATAAGTTGGATTTCCTTCATCTGGAAGTATAAACCAAATCATGATGAACAAATAGTCCAGCATCCCTTTTAGTTTATTGCAATTACTCAATGTAGATGAAACAGCCTCCGATTGAAATTCTGCATAATGGGCCTCCTGACGCTCTTACCGTCAGCTTTACCGATGAAAGACGCATGAACAACATGCCTGACCAAGAACTTTCTCACAAAATTCCTTAATAGCTTTCTTCTCATCCAATTCAGCATCAGTAATCATACCTCTAAAGATTAAGTTCTTTGCCTTAAGTTTATTCTCCAATCTCTCCACTGGTCAACTCAAATTTTTCTCTCTCTCTTTCAGACATTTAACATCATCTTTCAAGCTTTATTCTCATTAATTAATTGTTCATCTTCAATTCTAAATGTTTAAAAATCATCTTTAATAGGGAGAAATTTTGTTTTTTTATGAGTTATGGGAATTTTTAAGAAATTTATGGGATTATGATTTTATGGTTTAATGTTGTTAGATTTGATGAAATGACGCAGTTCTATGTGGATTTGTTCAGTATGTGGGCGAATATTGTGACTAAATTGGCTGGCAATGGGCATTTCGAAGCGATAATTCTGTTCCATAACTGTTGTCTGTCTTTAAATTTCTCGCAGGCAGTATTATGTGATTAGCATCTGGCAGATGATCCAATCATTTTTTGGTTGGTTTGTTAGAGGTTATTTCATGTCTTTTAATAGTTTATCTGTCAACAATGCATATCGTGTCCAACTAGTTAATTTTTTATTCCAATTTCTGTTAGGAAGACTAGGCGGATTAGGTTATTTTTATCAATTATCATTATTATTGATAATGTCATATGGTCTTTTACTTTTTGTTTTGTTATGTTAGGTTAGGTACAGATGAATTTGTGGTAATTTTGGAATATTTTCTGTATCTGAAAGTAGTTCACATTTGTTTTTAGTAATGGCAGAAAATGTGGGTTTGTTTAATATTTTGTTTTTTATTTCAGTAATATGATGCGCTTGCTTCACTGGGCAATCTTTGAAAGTCGATGTGCGTTCACCATTAGAGTGTGCACAAATAGGAAGAGACTGGGCAATCACGGATATTGTAAGATTCACTACAAGGGTCGCAGCTGTCTGCTGCGACATTGATCTTCTGCGTGTCCGAAAACGTAAACAGTTTTTGCATTGATGGTATAGGGAGTACATACAGTTCAATTCGGTACCTTGTCCTGGTAATGAAGACTTACTATCATAATGTTATAAAGCAGATTTCTTCATGAATAATTTTATTTCCGTTACAAATTTTCATCGTGGCCTGTCTGATATTTATCAATTCCGTCAGTATTTCTGTTTCATCCAGCTCAATATCGACATCTCTAATATTCCTGTGCATTGAACCCTAAAGTTAGGTATGTATGCAGTTATTACTGTTTCTTTGGGAATGCTAATGTTAGTAGAGTAAAACATCTCCTAATATACATCTCGTATGTGACAAAGCTGTAATACTGGAAATTTATTCATCAGAGAAAGGAACGGAAGTCAGGGTAAAATCTGTCCTCTATGATTGATTTTTGTTTTTAAATATAACTACATTAAATGGAACCTATCGGGTGGGTGTACTTTTTTACTTTCTCTTACTGCTATTAAAAATAAGAATTGCAATCACATCTGTTGTACAAAACTCATGAATTTAAAGAAATTTATCTTTCAGAAGTATAAGAAGCAAATTAATGCGACTCAAATTAAAAAATCGTTCACTCAGTCCAGAAATTTGTGTTCTTTTTTCAGGCAAACTGCATAGATTCAACAGCCCAACCTGAAGCGGTATTTGCAGGTGAAGTAAAGAAACTTCAGTCTGAAAAATTGAAACCACAAGAACAGTTAACCTTAGAGCCGTATGAAAGGGATCATGCGGTAGTTGTGGGTATATATAGGCCGCCAGCGAAGAAGGCATAGATTGATCCTTGTAAGGTTTAAGATGAGATTGTCTTGACAGCAAATATGACCATGTATTGTGCATAATAAACAGCCACCTATTTATGTATGGCTTCTTTATTGTGGCGGCATATTGTACAGAAAATGTAATGTCATTTTTTATTATAGTTCAATTTGTAACTTCAAAGACAAATATTCTTAATTATTCAAATAATTTTTATATATAAATATGTACATTAAAATATCAGATTAAAATTTATTTTAAACAAAGAGTCATTTATTTGAATACAGTTGGGTCCGCAGTGCTGGACTATTACTTTTTCTTACTATTTATTGGTAAAAGAAGGTACTGGGTTCATGTCAGATAATACTAATAATTATTTCTAGCAAAATTTAATAGGTATTGTCATATCTGCCCCTGGTGGACAGATATATAACTGATTATGGAGGAGAAAGAAAAAAAAATGAGTAGTAAGTGTCGAGCGCTCGATTGTGGTTGTTTTTGTACGTAATTTTGAAATTTCATTATTCTTTGTAAATTTGTAATAGATTATATCTTTCCTTAACAATAATAAATATTGTATTAAGTTCATTAATAATTATTATCATTCCATAACATAATTTGGTGGAGGCGCAGGGCCTAGCCTTTCTCAATTGAATTAGTTAATAATAATATTCTTTATTATACAATTAGTCTTATATACAAAAGAAAGAAAGAAAACAAGTATATACGGCATGGATAAGTTATCCGCCTGCTGGAGGTTGATGTTTAATCAATTATTATGAAGTCTGAACAGTAAAAAAAGGAAAATAAATAGATAAAATAGCTAATTATAAGAAAACTTAAACAATTAGAAATTGAAATACTGAACAAGTTGTTAACGATACTGCCAGGCGTGTCGTGCATAATTAAGAAGTGATTGGCAAGAAGATGAATTTAGGAGGGATATTAAATGAGATCTGGATAACTTCTTACAGCCAAAACAAAGTAATCTAAGTTCTAGAAGAATAGTACATTCCGCAATGAAGTGAAAGACGTCTTCTTTGGACCGGGAGTTACACAGAGGACATAGATCCACATCCTTTTCTAGGAAAGGACAGTAATTTAAATAGAGCAGCTCACACCTTAGTTTAAATAACCAACGTAATGTCAATCAATACATTAAGATCAAATATTATCGATCCATTAGAAAGCACAACTTAAGAACCTTTACTAGATAAAACCAGAAGTAAGAATGACCTTAACCCGGAATTTTTCTCAGACCAATAAACAAGTTAGAAACTTATTAGCAAAATACGTAGGTCAAGTTACTGATGATAATTTTGATTTAAATATTGTTAATCTACCTTCCAGTAAAATTAAATTAACAGATCACGAACCTATTTCAATGTCTCCTTACAGATTAAGTTAAATTGAGCGAAAAGAATTAGATAGTCAAGTAGAGAAATTATTGAAAGTTAATATTTAGTTCATATACGTCACCCGCGATTCTAGTTCTGAAACCAGATGGACACAACTATAGATTGGTAGTCGATTTTAGGAAGGTGAATAAACAAATCGTATCTGATAAATATCCATTAGCTGGAATAGATCCATATTTGACACATTACAAACAGCACAGTACTTTTAAACTCTAGATATCAGCCAAGCGATCTACCAAACACCAATTTGTGAGGAGGACAGGCATATTACAGCTTTTATTACTTATAAAGGTTATTATTTCAATTTAAGACATTACCGCAAGGACTTAAAAATAGTTCAACTTATTTTCAAAGAGCAATGAATAGATTGTTTTCGGACCAGTATATCACAATCTTGTACTTTATACAGATGAAATAATTTTATTTAACTCCTCTTTTAATGATAAATTAGATAGTTTAGAAAAAAACAATAAAAAGGTTACCCGATGCTAAAATAAATATAAAAACGTCCGTCATTTTTTCTATAAATTTGTTAATATTTTGGGTCATTCAATAAGTGAGCACGGATTATTACCGTTACAATCAAACTTACCTGCAATAAATAAATTTCCCCGACCAAAAACAATTAAAGATGAGATCATTCTTGAGAATAACAGGTTTTTACAGAAAATATATCAGAAATTATACCGATTCGCCTCTGCTTTCACCGAATAGCTTAAATTAGATCCAAAAACTACGTTTATTTGGGCAAATAATCATGAAAACGCTTTTAGACAAAAGAAAAATGTATAAATCCTCCTGTATTAAGCCATTTTTATGAAGACTGGCAGACAGTTATTTATACCGACGCATAAAAAATTGGTATCGGAGGTATGCTTTGTCAATATAACGAATTACATCCTATAGCCTATCTAAAGTTACAGGCACCTACATCAGCAATAAGGAAACAACGCCCACACAGATAGATACTACTGTTCTCTTTAAGATAGAGATAACCATTTATATATATAAGATAATAATTTAATAATTCATTCATTAGTACTTTGCTCGTTGCTACTGTGTACATGTGTGTCCGCTTGTATGTCAATAAAAGTTTTTTTAAAAACTCCCCCGCAGTTTCTGTTTTTATAACTGGCGCCCGATTGCAGGGACCGGCGAAAGTATTTAAAGCGATCTGTAATCCCCTAAAATACTTCGGTTTTTACCGTTAATTGCCGGCCCAACGGAAAGGAATCCAGACGAGACTACTTATCTCAACCAGGGTTCCAGACACCCATCAACTGCACACAACAGGCTACAGGGCACACAAACCAGGAAACCTGGCGACACACCACAAGGACATCATCGCAACCGAGGGAGCCTCAGGCGGAACTTCGGAGCCAGAGCAACAACCACCAAATCCTTTCAGAGGTAATTTAAATTTCACTCTCGTACCATCCAGAATGAGCAAAATTTCAAGGCCCCTTTCACACGACATCTTGCGATACATCCCCGATTATGAAGGCAACAGCCACGAACTTCCCCATTTTATAGACACTTGCCAAGAAATTTACGGGAGTTACTGTGCGGCAAACGTTGAGGAAAAAGAGCATAACCACTGGTTATTAATAAAAGCCATACTAACCCACATAAAAGGCCCCGCTAAA